>CM060118.1:13754650-13942150 GCA_030522415.1 Channallabes apus | reverse complement strand
GGGGACTTTATACCCCTTTAAAGTGTAATAATGCCCCATATCTCAAAAATGCTGCAGTAAAATTGTTTCATATTTGGTGTGTATATAGTATGGGACGTCCTGAATAAGAACGGCTGGTTGTTTTTTTTCTACTTATTAGAAATGGGGACTTTATACCCCTTTAAAGTGTAATAATGCGCCATATCTCAAAAATGCTGCAGTAAAATTGTTTCATATTCGGTGTGTATATAGTATGGGCCATCCTGAATAAGAACTGATGGTTGTTTTTTTCTACTTATTAGAAATGTGGTCTTTATACCCCTTTAAAGTGTAATAATGCGCCATATCTCAAAAATGCTGCAGTAAAATTGTTTCATATTCGGTGTGTATATAGTATGGGACGTCCTGAATAAGAACTGATCATTGTTTTTTTCTACTTATTAAAAATGGGGTCTTTATACCCCTTTAAAGTGTAATAATGTCCAATATCTCAAAAATGCTGCAGTAAAATTGTTTCATATTTGGTGTGTATATAGTATGGGGCGTCCTGAATAAGAACTGGTGGTTGTTTTTTTCTACTTATTAGAAATGGGGTCTTTATAGCCCTTTAAAGTGTAATAATGTCCAATATCTCAAAAATGCTGCAGTAAAATTGTTTCATATGTGGTGTGTATATAGTATGGGATGTCCTGAATAAGAACTTATCATTGTTTTTTTCTACTTATTAGAAATGGGGACTGTATACCCCTTTAAAGTGTAATAATGCCCCATATCTCAAAAATGCTGCAGTAAAATAGTTTCATATGAGGTGTGTATATAGTATGGGACGCCTCCTATGATAATTGGCCGTTATTTTTTTCTACTTATTAGAAATGACGTCTGTATAGGCCTCTGAAGTGTAATGTCATTATTCTTGATATCACCTTCATGATAATTATTGATTAGTGATTCAGACTTTTAAACCTATTGTAAACTTATTTTGCTATTTACTTTCATTGCAGACATTACACCTAATGAATGCACTCAAAAATAACAGAAATTATAGAGCATTGTTCAAATGAATAAACAACTGAGGGATTAAAAATGAGTATATCATTTATTTTGTCTTCAATTTGCATATAATTTATCTGTAAACACAACTACATTTACAATGACTGTATAAGAAGAAATATACAGAAAACATTAGACATAGCACCTATAAACAATAAGGAAAACAAAAAATGCAAAACACCAGTTTCGAAACATGACACTTTTTTATATCACATCACAATCACGCTGGGCTTTTCAAGAAAAGCGCTCTGAAAGCGCGTTCTCTCTGTGTTGTTCATGAAACTACCGTAATCACTGTAATATGCGCCCGCACTAAAATCAATCGCGGCTGGCTTGACCGTGTTTTTCTGAACCGCGGCTGGCTTTACCGCAGTAATATGGCACGGGTACCTATAGAACCGGTATGTACCGGACCGAAACAGAACGCGAATTTCGGTGCCTCATTTCGGTGCCACTTAAATGCCTGAACTGTCGATTGAAATATTTGTTCTCTAGATTCATATATTTTTGTAGATTAATAGTTTATTAGATTAAATAAAAAAATTAAAAGCACAAATCATCCGGAAATGAGAGACCATCCGACATGCACGTGAATGCAGTAACTAACGTTACACTCGCTCTGACAGCAGCAGGTCGTCTACCGATAGCTTAGCATGCTAAAGTAAACACCTCTCGTTAAAATGCCTAAAACTAAACGGTCGAAAGTGTGGCTGTATTTCACAAGAAAGGATTCCGACACCGCGACGTGCAGCGAATGTTTTACAGCAGTTGCGTGTAAAGGCGGAAACACGTTAAATCTAATGAAACATTCGAGGGCAGACGGAATAAAGTTAAAAGCAGAGGGAGGCACCGTGTTTAACAGCTTGTGGACAACAGCTGGCGCTATCAGTGTGGACGACCCTCAGTCCCAGTCACACAAACCGTAGCAAAAATGAGTCACTGATTATGATACCGACAGCAGCCTTTCCACAGGTTAGTAGTAGGATAATGTAATGTTAATAGCAAAATGCAAATCTTGCATTCATGTCCTGTGCAGAGCAATAAGTCAGGAAAGAAGGCATATTTTGACAGAAAAGGTTTCTGCAAAAGAATTGCTAAAATTTGAAGCTTACATATTCATATATACTTTAAACTTTTAATATATTGTTCAATTTTAAGCATAACACTATAATTTTGTGGCTTAAAAGTATCGGTTCAGGCACCGTTTTGGCACCGGTACCATTTTCAAAGTATCGATTTGGCACCGGTATCGAAAAAAACCCAAACGATACCCAACCCAATTCACTAGTGATGTTACTGTGACTGTTCAGAGGCTCCGAAGCTTGTATCGAGCAGAAGGGGGCGTGTCCAAACGAAGCCTTGCTTCAAAGGCGTGTGTCGGGTCCCTGAGAGTCACGTGACCAACGACAAACGAGGCCTCGCGTTTGCCGGAACCACGTGACCGACTCGTTCGGCGCTCGGAGGCTCGTGCATTCTTCGGTTAATTTTCAAAAATTCATGAAGTCAGTGTTGACTATATGCATAAACATTTCATTAACCAATCCAACCTCCATGTACATATTAATGCTGCTACTTGTGATGACACAATCTAGTTGCTACATAAAATCTGCCCACTAGATGGCAGTACAATGAGCCCTTGAATGAAGCTCTTACTGTATTTTATCTTGATGAGGCTTTATCAGGCCATCACTACAATTCACTTGATAATTGCTGACTTCAAAAAGTAAAAGTCATCATATTTGTTTAATTCATTAACTAATCCAGCTGATTCTAATTAGCACAAATCTTCGGTCTGATAAAGAGAACTGATTACTGACCACCTGTTTTGTGCATCATGTTGTATTAAAACATTTGGTCACATCTGTATACGGCAAAGTTTACTATAAGGATATGTTTATTCAGATTTTTTGGAAGGAGTCTCCAGTTTCAATACTTTTGTAACAGTCATTAAGGTAGAAAGTCCTCAGGTGTGTGTGTGTGTGTGTGTGTGTGTGTTTTTTTATGTAATCACTGTAATAGGTAATAATATTATAGAATATTATATGTTCATTCCAACCTTCCAAACGTGACAATACACATAGTAAGCCCATGATAAGCACTAGGCTAGGAAGTAATTACATCAACTTGATAAATGTACATTTTGCTCCACTTTGTCCCTGTTCTTATTGCATTCATCAGCATTTTTAGAACACAGTGGGCACATGGCGGTGGTGTAGTGGTTAGCATTGTCGTCCGGCACCTCCAGAGTCCGGGTTCGATTCCCAGCCAGGTTCAATTCCCATCTCTGTGTGCGTGGATTTTGCATGTTCTTCTTGTGCTTGGTGGGTTTCCTCTGTGTACTTCGGTTTCCTCCCACAGTACAAAGACCAGAGTGGTGTATGTTGTATCTAAAACAGTAACATCGCTACCTGCTGACTATTATGCATGATTTGCCTTTCCTTTGTGAAATGTTTAACTATGTAGCAGATAGTCCCAAAACAGAAAGTTCATATTAGAGAGAATGGAGAGAGAGAGAAAGAATGTTTACTATGACTTATAGGATACTACGTGCTACTACAACCTCAGTAATTTTGTACTTTAAATGGAGGACTTCTACGTTTACTTATGTAATATTTCAAGTAAACTCAAGTAAACAATTTGTGTACTTTGGCCACCTTATTCTGCACATTGTCTTGTCCATGACCAGATAGGGTTTCAACATTTCACTCCAACTCTTTTTTTTTTTTTACTTTATTATATTAAAATGTTCATTTTTTAAAATTGTATTATTTGTACGTAATGTAAATTTTTACATAATGTAAAAATATTTTTTGTTTTCCCTATATTTTGCTATGTTTCTAATTTATAAAAATGTCTCTCATTTCATACTTCATATTCTTATTGAAAACTTTTCTTCTTTAAAAATTTTGAGGTCATCAGCAGTCATATAAGCATTTCCCTTCATATCATACTGTGTATGACTGTGTATGTGACAAATAACATTAGAATTAGAATTTAAATTTGAATTTGTTAGTACTAATATTGTAAGTAAAAGTACTGTCTCTTGTCTGCAGTTGCCCAGAAGTCGACTGAACAGGCGAATCTTGTGGGTGAGGCCGCAGTAGCTGGAGCCAATGAAGTATCTGAGAAAGCAGTGGGGGGTCTGGAGACTGTAGTGGCATCTTCTGGACTGGTCAACCCGGTAAACACAGCCATAGAATAACCATACGTGTAAAACTGATGACTGTAGTAATTGACCGGTTTTGTTATGTTTTTAAAGTGATGAATTTATATTGTTAATAATGTTCTTAATAATGAGCTCAAACATTCAGCATGATCTTATGCTTCTGCTCATGTGCTTTCAACATTAAATCAGTTCATACCCTCAAAGGAAAATTTGCAAAGAATTCAAAGGAAGTCTAAATTTTAGATGAGGACATGAGATGTAGTCGATTCTGAAAGTCAGGAAGCACAAGAATGTTATTTCCCCTCCTGCCCCTGAGGTCAGACAGACCCACAGGAACAAAGCAGACTTCTGGCAGTCTAAAGAGAGATTTTGTCAATGCTGAAACTGAATTTCATTGTGAGTGCAATCCAACTAGGTATCTGTGATATTCGGTTGGGTAACTTAAAACATGAACACTAAGTTCTTTGGCACATTAATGGCATGACAAAGTTGAGGTCATTCAATATTTGTTTTCACGACCAGAGCTTTCTGTGCAAATTGTTGATTTCGTAAAAATGACTTTACAAAAACCAACTAAACTTGACCAACAAAACAAGCCACAGAAGGGCGTGCACTTCTACTGAGAAATCTAGGTCATACGAATATGCAGATTGTTAACAAAACACCCACAGTTACGCACCTGTTTAACCTGCATGACAAGAAGAGGTCATTGCTTGCTGGGATAGGATATTGCTCCTGGGTTTAATGACACCTGATGTGTTTTTATACTATAGCCATGCCCTTTTCCATTTATTTATTTTTATTATTTTTTTTAAACCCACAGTTGATTTTGCACATTGTCCAAAGGTCTTATTATTGTCCAAAACCTTATTTAAGACAGAGAAGCAATAAAAAATATTCTCATAATTGCATTATCTTAGTATAACTTCTATTTTTTTCCTCATAGTGAACTCCTGGATTTTCACCACTGCATTTTTTTTTCATATAGATCATAAAATTTTAATCATCATCTAATCATCTATATGTATGGGATTTGATATGCTTAAAAAAAAAAAAAAAACATTTTCCCCGAGAATTTGTGAGTTTCTGGAGTGCTCTAAATAGACTGTCTTTTTTTTGTTCTGTAGAGCTGTAGCTAATGCTCAGTGTGCTCCGTCTCTTCTCAGGCTGAACCGTCCCAAGCTGAAGAAGCCGCAGAGCCAGCTGCAGACGCAGGACAATAGGTACGATAGGAAATAATGACAGGCATAGACTTATATGATATGTCTGTGAGAGTAAGAAGGTGGATTTGTTGCAAGACCACACAGGAGAAGAACATACAGTAACCATAGCTATAGATTCCATATGAATTTGGAATTACAGCCCATTATACACTTTGCTAGCCGGATTATGAATTCACATATTTTTGTAGCCATGAACTGCTTCCAGTATAAAGAAATTCCTAGAGAACCCTTCAAACACAGGCTTATCTTAATGTGCTCATGCAAAATGTTATTGTTTCTATAGCAAACATGACAAGCTGCCAATATGGGTCTTATTAACAGCAAGAGGGAGACATAACCTTGTAAGCGTATACAGTAAATGCTATAACAATGTTCTATAGTTGTCCTTGAGCTCTGGAAAGGCGCTATATAAATAAAAAAAATTATACTATGTATGAGTTTAAGCTTTAATAAATGAAAATCCAGCGGTAAAAGGAATAAAGCTTCAGGATGTGCTATTATAGGAAAACAATCAATGGTGATGCATCATACAACTTTTTTAAGAAGTGATACTGTATCTTGTTTCCACAATACCAACCACTTCTACCATAAACTATTTTTAATAAATAAAATCGAGCAAAGTCTTTCTTAAATCAAAATTGAGGTTCATATCCAGGTTCATGCAATAAGTCTTGTGGGAAAAGCTCCAGGCCCTCACTACCCCCCTGTACACAGGATTATTGTATATATGGATGAATGAGTGATTGAATAATACTGTACATTAAGAAAAGGTCTTGGTTTTCCTGGGCAGCACACTGATCATAAGGTCACCAGGAATGTGATTACATTATACATAATTAGGCCAAATTATTCCACATCCCTCATTCTGTGTACAGATGAATTCCAAAGTTCAACTAAGACTCATATGAAGCTTCTGCAGCTAAATCTTGGTCCCAAGGTTTGTAAAAAAAAATTTCTCCTCAATTTGAAACTTTAACAAAATTTTTCCTTGTTTGTTTTTCAGGGTCATTATCTCCATGATCGATGATTTCTCGACATGCTCTGTTGGGTGTCCAAGAGGAGTGTAAGAGGAGTGTTTATGTTAACTGCAGTCAGTTCCTACTGTTACTTGTGTTGTGATCCCTCTGACAGCAAAGCTTTTTAGTGTGACTCCAAAAAAACAGCCAAAAAAAAAAAACACTTCCTAAATAACATTACTGTATGAATTGGTGAATTTGGGATAAAATAGTGTTAGTGATATATTACCCGAATGCCTTTCCTCCAATGAAAATCAAGACACATGTCTCACTGTCATTTGTACGAACTGCCAGCTTAGCATCTCCACCATTTCACTTGTTTGGTTGGTCTCTACACCTAGACCTCCAAAACGGTCCTATCGATTCCACCTTTGTCTTTCATGCAGGTGTGTTCTGGTCTTGTGATCTACATGTTGTTGTCCTCTGTCACTAAGCACACACACACAGACCTACACTGTTATATCTCCTTCAATCAGTCTTATGACAACCTGCTTATGCTTAGGGTTCTATCATATACAATACACTTAGATATAATATGGAAATATACTCTATGTATACACCAAATATTTTGTTTGCACACTTGCTGTACTTGTATCAGCTTAAAGTCATCCTGAACCCATGTGTCTTACTAACCCGACGCACTAGTGCCTAACACCTCGGAGAGCAGTGAAGATCAGGCTTTGGTTTATCGGTGGACAGGAGGTTATAAACATCTCTGCCTTTTTTTTTTCTCCGAATATAAGCCTCACCAATATGAGTGAGTGATATGATGAGTGGCACTTAAAGCATAAAGCAAAACCGGATGAATATGATGTTTAAGTAAGTTAATGATATGATGACAAGCTCAGCCTCAGTTAACTATCCAAGAACAATAATGTCTTAAAATGCAGTTCTGCTCCAACTGATGAATTACTAAACTGCCTGCTTTGGGAACCATTTAAATGATTAAATGATTATAGTTCTCATTCTGTAAAACTGCTTTACAAAAACCGTCTACTGTTACAAGCACTATACAAATAAAATCAAACTGAACTGAGTTGTGATAACAGCTGGAATATTACAAATGGAAGTGTTGTTTAGCAGAAGCTATGCATGTTGCCTTAAAAAAAAACTGATCACTAACTGATGATAACGGTGTTAACTGTGCTAACGCATTATTTTCCAGCAAATTGACTTTTTTTGTTCTTTTAATTTTCTAAATGAATCAGCACCTGAAATAAATATTTGGTTAAAAACGGAAATGCATACCGGTATTGTATTTTCTTTTGAATGATTAAACAAACATTAAACAAATGAGAAATAAAAAATATAATATCTTTATTAAATGGAAATACTTGATGCTATCTAATATTCATCATTGTGAGATCACCATACAAGATTACAAAGTTTAAGATATTATTAGTATTACCTTTTATTTATAAAAAAAAAAAAAAAGATTTGCTAATGAAATAAGATCATTTTAGGTTTTAAATTAGTACCACAATATAGAAATATAGCCTTAACAACCATATGTTTGATACAATATATTAAATGACCCCATATCATAATAATAATAATAATAAAAATATTTTGACTTTATCATTTATTTCTTGTGTATCAGTTATTATGGGACACTTATTCACAATAAAGTAGCTAATAATAATCAAGTTCATTCTAACAAGAAAAGAAACAATATACACTGTATACAACAGCAATGTATTTTTGCCCCCTGAGTAGAAAATGTTTATTAATTTTTAAATACTTAAGAATTTTAATGGATTATATAAACATAATGCTTTTAAAGTGGATATTTGTAAATGTACTGGATATCGATCAAATTTATATTTAAAATGCGACAGAACTGGACATGGCCAACAGATATTACAGCAAATTCTTACACACCAGAACAATCACATAATAGCACATGCTTACACCCAGCCTAACCATAGTCACTCCTCATTCTCAACATACAACCTTTTGTACAAAGTAACACCTTCAATGAAAGTGAGTGAAGCAGGCATGATGGACAGAAATCATAGGACATTATTCATAAAAGGACTCACATTGTTTTGTAACACTGAGTGCAACCTGTTTTGCCCTGAGTGATACTATTTTAATATGACTAGCTGAGTAAGACGTCCTCCACCCATACTGAGTAGAGTCACATGCACCAAAACATAAACAGACTTGTACACTAGCAACGCCCAGGGTGTTTTTAATAGCTATCACTATCACTATTCCAAACTTTTACTTATTAAAAATAAATAACTAAACAAACAATAAGTAAATAAAAGAAGGCTTTGCATCAAAGACCATCAGCATGAACATGTTCCAGCTTTTTACATGTAGATTCCATCTAAGTGCTAAAACATACTGTTAGTGTTCTATGGATATAAATATACTGTACATGGGTATACAGTACATGCTAATTGCCCTTGAATGGAATGCAGAGCAGGAATGTTTTCCCTTACCTGCTAGTCTGGTCTCTCTATCACACTAAAGCCTCCAATTACAAAATGTACTTACAGTATAGACTAATCATTCTGATCATTTTGATTGATATATATTTTCTCACACATTTCACACTTATTTCCTTCATTTTCTTTTGATTCTGTAAAGCTGCTTTGTGACACTGACCACTGTTAAAAGCGCTATATGAGTAAAATTGAACTGAACTGAATTGAATTTACCAAATGTCATCCTAACAAACCTGGATGATGATTTTTAGCAACGACTATACTGTAAAAATGACCTGATGTCTTTAGGCTGGTAAATACTGTATGGCTACTGAGCTTAAATATTTTGCTAGTCAACCTGGTTATCGGTATCAATGTTAACTAGTGCTTACTGTCAATAGTTTTTTTTTTATCTGTTACTAGTGTTTTTTAAGGTGGATTAGAAGTTGGCACTGTTGTCTTATGCCTCGATGGTTGGGATCTCACCTTTGGTCTGTGTGCATGCAGTGTGCGTTTTAGATTATTCACAAGTGGAACGCATTCAAGACAGGTGCGTGCCATCTTCTCAGGAGGTGACGTTCCAGCATATTCACCCCAACGTCAGACCGTGCAATGCTCAGAGAATGTTTTATTTATTTATTTATTTTTTTTTTTTGATGAAGCATTACCAGGGGAAACCCTCTCTTTGCATCACCAACTGCATCTGAACAAACCTCAGCACTTCTGGAGCAATGTCTTATGGACAGATGAAACCAAACAGCTGAAACTCCCACTGCCTTTCTAAGGCTGAAAATGTCCTTAATGCCATTATTTGTTTTTTTATTCTGAATCGGAGTGATTGTTTAAAGGCAAGACGATTTCGACGCGAACCAAAGGGCACATGAAATAGTTTGGGAGTGAGACAGCAGTAAACCAGTGAAACCAGTCTAGCAAGATCATATCTTTCATCCTGTTTCCATTCCACACTCAGCAAATCAGCCAATGGCCTTTCAGTTTCAGGGTGTAAGTGAATGTAAGTGCACCCCTTCATAAGCATCCGCCCTAACCTGGTATCTCTTACACACACACACACACACACACACACACACACACACACATACACTGGGTAACACATTCACTGTGCTGCTGAGGACCTCATTCCTGTAAACATGTCTTTAAATCACTTTGTCGATGCTGCAGTTGACAAAGCAGGTGAGTGGATTTAAAATATTTATATACTTCCTGTTTTTATTCATTTCTGTTTTTCTTTTGTGGAATTGCTGCTGTTTTATTCTTGTAAGTGCAAAGCGTAGAGTGGTTAATGTGTAGATGTGTAGAGTTTTAAACATGTACTGTAAAGATGGGAAACCTGAACTGAGAAAAGCTTTAAAAAATTGTGTGATTATTATACAGGTACATACAGTTCTATTAAGTGAAGTGCAAGTTTAGTTTAGTTTTTTTTTTGTTAGATTGTATATATACATACTACTGTTTAAAAGTTTTAGAACACTTGCAAATTTCTTTGTTTTTGTTTAGTGATTTATTTTCTACATTCTACAACAATACTGGGGATTTCATAACTATAAAATAACACATATGGAATTAGGTAATTACGTAACAACAACAACAACAGCAGTTAGTTGTTATTTTAAGACACAGAGGTCGGCCTTTCTGTAATAGTTCTTGCAGGAACAGTATTGTCAAGTGCATTTGCAAAATCCGTCAAGCACCATAATGAAACTGGCTCATGAAGGCCGTCCCAGGAGGACGAGACCAAAACCTACCTCTGCTGCAGACGAGAAGTTCATTTAGAGTTATCATTAGAGTGATCTAAAACTTTTGAACGGTAGTGTATATATAATATTACTCAAAAAAATAAAGGGAACACTTAGTCCCAGTTTGTCCTGAACGCAGCTCAAACTTTATATATATATATATATATATATATATATATATATATATATATATATATATATATATATATATATATTACTGGTTAAGCTTGGATTTGCTTTTCTATAAAACCTTTATTAACTAGGGCAGTATAAAGTTTTGAGACTCCACCAGGTCAATGTTTCCTTTTACAATCATTCTATTGAAGTATTTTAACACATTCTATAATAATCATGTCCCACCACAGCTTCGGCTGCCAAAAAGAAGGCGAAATCCTTATTTTTAGGCGGTGGAGGAGCAGACTCAAAAACACCAAGCAAGTCAGGAGGGATTGGAGGCCTTTTTCCCTCTGCAGGAGACTCGGGTAACAGTGGCAAAGAGAAAAAAGGAGGACTGTTTGGAGGCCTTCTCTCGACATCGCAGGGCGAGAACCCTGGAGTAGGTGCAGGAGGTGCAGCGGCCGCAGGAGGTGCAGGAGTTTCAGTACAAGCCGGAGGAGGTGGAATGGAAAGTATGTCGTCTTGATTCCTTTTAATAATACATTAAACATTGTGATGATGCAACAGTACATTCTCAGTGATGGACTATGCAAAGTTGCCAAATTAAATATGTTTCTTATTCTTTAATATTTAAATCATTTAAAACCAGGCAAAGGTAGATAAATACCTTAATCTTAAACGCATCTGAAAAAGAAGTGAGGTTTTAAGATCTGTAGAAGAAATACTGCATAACCCTGAAAGTCAGGCCAGATGTTTTGCACTAGATGATGATGTTGCATATGAAGAGCTACATTGTAATACACATGTTCATATTATTTTGATTCCCAGACCAGGATTTCAACTCGGCAATCGACGAGCTTTCGTTTTAAGAGGAAGGAGCCAGATGTTTATGAAAATATCACCAAAATAATACTGCAGTTGTTGAATTTCTGCTGAGCGGAGCTGGATAGAACGAAGACAACAGGAAAGGCTTGAAAAGCTGTTGTGTGTATGGAATGGCAAATTAAGATGCTACAATTCAGTCTACTACTATTTTATCCATCAACAAATGTTAAGCAGTAATAGTAGATATAGTATAATTGTTTGGTGGAATTCTATAAATAACATTTTTATACTAAATAATTTATAAATATTTTAACATTAAAAGAGTCAAATGTGCAATATTATCAAAAAACTCTATTATCAGGCATTTAAATGTAAGTTGTTTTTTTCCTCTTTTGGCCTATGATGTAAAACCCCACTCAGAGCATACTGTAGCTTTTTATAAGCGTACACTCTGAAAGCTCTGCTGTTTGAATAATATCTCCAATAAAATCTCCAATTTGTTTGCAATATTGTAATGGAAATAAAACTATTTGAATAAAAAAAGACACTTGGTTGTACAGTAGATGTCTGTTTAACCTAAAGTCCACACACTGAAACACTGACTGTTACTGTCATATTGAATATAATAGCGTACTATTAGGTCTAACACACTATAGTATACAGTTTATGAGGCGGCACGGTGGCTTAGTGGTAAACACGGTCACTTCGCACCTACAGTGTCTGTGACAATTCCTGCCTGTGTGCATGGAGTTTTCTTTTTTTCCCTCCGCTTTGTGAGTTTCATCCACAGATATGCAAAGATATGCAGATTAGACTTATTGGCGTTCTCGTTTTGCCCATAGTGTGTAAATGAGCATGTGAATGTGTGTATGGGCGTGTGCCCTGCAATGGATTGGAACCCTGTCCAGGGTGTACCCCACCTCATGCCCCTAGGGTAGGCTCCAGGCCCCCCGTGGACATGTGTACAGGATGAAGTTGTATAGACGATATTTTATATATATATATCTCCAGGTTGGTCTACCCAAAAGTGTGTTGGTGATTTAGTAGAAATAGAATCTACTTGTGCTACAGGCCTCTAACTTCATAGACAAGCAATCTGTGAATGCTCATACTGTATTTGACAGACCAAAGCTAAGCACCTTCCCTTCAATACATGTGTAAGTAAAAGAACAAAAACTATGACTAATGTATACATTTTCAATATATTTTATCTTAAACAAAGCCATATAAATTCTCCTCCCATACAGATTCAAAGTTGCTTCATATTTAGTGCTTTACATGTTTAAGACAATAAACCATTTGTTCCCAAATCACAATCACTTTTGTATACATACTAGATGATACATTGTTTTTTTTTTTTACCATTAAGACATGGTTCATACCATTCACCATGAAAGCAATGGGCGACAGATATTAACAGTTTTATATTAGACATATTAGAGCCTAATATATTGCATAATTAGGAAAAAAAATACCATAATATATATTTTTAATAATAAAAGCATAAGCCGAGTACAAGAACAGATAAATGTGCATCTGTGCAATTTGTTAAAATATAAAAGCCTGAGATCATTGTCCATGCATTGCCTTCATTATTGACCTTTGGTTTTTAGAGAAAAAGTCCTTTAAAAAAAAAAAAAGGTGCTTTTGTATTATAGACTACTGTGAAATACATGTATTAAGGCTGGACGGATCCTTGCATATGACGTGTTGTAGAGATGGAGTTTAACCTTCCCTGAACAGGATATCACATAGATTACCATACTGTCCATTACACAGTACAAATACCATCATTCTTAGACAGTTTAGGATTAAGATATTACTCTCAGAGGAGATGGAAATGACGATGTGTTGGAAGATTGACGATGCTATGGAGCGGGTAAAAGCTGTAATGGAAAAAAAAAAACTTGCCATAGGTACAGTACACATGCCATACACAATACATATGAATATGCTAAATGTAAACCGAAGAATAATGGCTGGGGAGGAGGCAGTGAAGATGTAGTGTGTCTGCATAGATGGATGGACGGACATGCAGACAGATCCAGGCAGGTGTCTATGTGAAAGTGAGGCCAGCCTCGTTGTACACTTTAAAGACTTTCTCGATGGCGTTGACGTAAGCCGCTGTCCGCAGATCCAGCCCCAGGTTGTACTTGTTGGCTGTGCGCATAATTTGCTGGGGGGGGTAAAAAAAAAAAAAGACAACATGGAATATTACATATTCAGCTGCTGCACATCTGCACTCCTCTGTTAAACAAAACAACAATTTTCATTTTCCTCAAACCATTTTGGAGTTATAAATGTTTGTTTGAGTTTAGACACAAAAAGCATGCATTAATAAAGTGCTCACCCTGGCAGAGCGCTCCATGGTGTAGGCCAGTCCAGAGTGCACTATGTCCTTCTCAGAAGCTCCCTGGAACCAGACAACAGGCAAAAGTTATGAATAATCTTTTACATTTTTTATAAAAATAATTCTCAATATAGATGCAGGATCGGTTTTTTTTTTTTATCGTAAAAAACGATTTTTTAAAAATACTCAACTAAACGCTCACTTTGCCTCTCATCAGTATTAATATTTATTGTTAATCAACATATCCTCACTTTCTTTTGTATTCAAACATTTTTCAATTAGTAACATTATTAATCATTTTTAATCCTCATGCAATCAAACTGACACAGAGAATATAATCATGCACTGTAAAGGCTGTGCATAGTTTATATACATTGTGGATGCACTTTATCAAAGTACACTGATCACACGTCCATCTGTACTACAGTCTGTGGATATTCATTACCGCATATTCATATTCTCAGAGGAGAAAATGTGTTTGTGCACTCACAGAAATCCTGGCCTGAAATTCAGAGGTTGGGACGACAGGGATGGCGCCACCATGCTTTCCAAACTTCCTCTCCATACTCTCCTGCACTGACACTGCAGAGGAGCGTTTCAATCAAATGTCCATCAAAACATTATTGCAGTTCATTCATCAACTCAAACCAGACGAAAAGATAAAAAAACAAAACCTTTTAGATAAATAACTAAAACTTTGAGATATCATTTTAAAGTTAATTTATACAAATCAGGTTTATATTAATACACTTGTTTAAACTTTTTTTTTTTGATCCCCCCCCACGATGTTCTCCCCAATTTAGTCGTGTCCAATTCCTTCCTGTCACTAGGGGGCTCCCACATTAAGGCTACTACTACCACTCAGCCGGGAGGGCCAAAGACCATCACGTGTTTCCTCCGAACGACGTGACGCCACCCGTCCGCATCTTTTCGAACTGCTCGTTCATGCACCGTTAGGGGCGGTGTAACATACTCGGAGGACAGCGCTATGCGCTCCTTCTGCTTGCGTGAGCTCACAGACGCCTGTGATTGGCTGTAGAGCCGTGATTAATGTGGGAGCACTATGTAACTCTCATCCCTCCCCGCTGAGAGAGCCAATCAGCTCTCTCTAGACCTCCGGCTATGAGAGGTTACAGCATCACCCGGGAACCGAACCTTTTTTGTTTCAATAACTTCAGCAGAGAGAGTGAACACCTGGTTACAGCTTCCATAATAAACTAAATGATACCAGGATCATTTGTGATTTTGCTGTTAAAGAAAAAAAAAATGACTTTGATTTGTGTCAGACCATTTTAGACCATTACATCACATGTTCATTATGTTCATAGATGTGTTTTTCCCTTATACAACCCATCATTACCTATTCGATTCAAGTACTTATTTTAGGTGTACTAAGAAAAAGTGACTCAGCCATGAACAAAACCTGCAGCAAAAATCTTCTCACCTCAAAAATACCCAACAATTTCATAGAGACTGATGTTTGAAAAGCTAAAATATAAAGACTGAGCTTCTAGAAGTGCACTATTTGTTCTCAGCACCATCAGTAATAGCTCTTCAAGAGCTGGTCAATGACTGTACTGGGACACTTTATATTTTATTGTAGCACAAAGATGCCAAAATGAATGAAACTCATATCTGCCCGCTCTTCCTGGAAATGATCTGGCATGTGTCTGTTGTTAGGGTGATGGTAAGTCTGCCAGCTCTTCTGAACATATAGGATACAGCTTTAATAGACGGATGGATGGATGGATGGATAAATTTGATTGAACGTTGTGTAACATTCAGTGTTTTTGTGTATTTTTTATGAAGGATTATGTCCTGAATGGTAAAGTAGCACACATTAACCAGCACTGGACTTACTGAGAAGGTGGTAGTTGGAGTCTCTCTCATATTTGAAAGTCAGTCGGCCATAGCTGACATGGTTCAGGTTTTTCAGCCACTCAAAATAGGAGACAGTCACACCACCAGCGTTCAGGTACATGTCCTATGCAACACAACAGTACAGGGTGATTCACTCGAAAGAGGCCCCGGATATTCTGTAATAACTCTCTCTAGGATGAAGCGATCTGAATATAACAATGTACAGTACAATGTGCTCCTTAGTGTATGAGAATGTATTTCGTTGTAACGTTCAGATTGCTTCTTCCTATAGACAGTTATCACAGAATATTTAGGCCCTCTTTCGGGGGTCTTATAGAAAATTCGGGGCCTCATTCGAGTGAATCGCCCCCTATAGATCACATTATTTCGCAAGCACAATAATTTGGAACCTTCCACCTGCTGAACTCTTGCACAGTTACTGTATCTTTTACCCTCGTACCAATTCAGCCAGTTTACATGCAAACTCCTCACGCTTGGAAACTGTACAAATTAATTTTACTCATTCCTAAACCTTCTATCAGATGTACCGAAATCACAAAGTGCTAAATCAATGAGATCCCGTTAGAAGAATCAGCAGGCTGAATTAAGCGGCGTGATTTTCAGTCGAGCATTGTGCATGTGCGCTGCAAAAACGTACCCTAGCAGGTTAAATTTGCGTGGACGCAAAACCTTGAATTGAAGGTATTGTAGCAATTTTAAACCAACCAATTACCAAGATCGACCCTGCTCATGAGATTAGGAGTGTAGACAGCATAATCTCACCCGATACACTTATTCCAGTGAATGTAGATGCTCGTGATGAACAGAACCTTCAGGAGCAATGTTAGGTCTGACATAATCAAAATTAAATAAGTATTTACATTCTTTCAATATAATGAATTTTTAATAAAATGAACGCCAGACTTACGGGAATCACCATGATATTCCTTTCAAGGAATATCTTATCAGCCTCAGGGGTGGTGGGACCGTTGGCTCCCTCAGCAATGATCTACAACAACAATAGCGGACACTTCAGTCATCTAGATCACAATATTCGTATAATTCATTAGCTCCTAGCACTGTAGCTTTACAATTCATTCAATACAAACACTTCAATGACATCTAGCCAGCATACAACACTACACTACCAGCAGAGCTACAGTGCTTGACCTCTAACCTTGGCCTTGATCTTGTGGGCATTCTTCTTGGTGAGTTGCATTTCACTAGCAGCAGGAATCAAAATGTCGCATTCAGCCTCCAAGATGTTGCCCTCGTAGGGTGTGGCCTTGGGAAAGCCGACAATTGAACCGTTTGCCTGAAGACAGACATAAAAATGTTAATATGCTGAAAACTATTATTATTATACATATAACTTATTATTTATACTGTAGATTCTATGGCATTTGGCAGAAGCCCTTATCCAGAGTGACTTACATTACTGTATCTCATTATACATTTGAGCAGTTGAGGGTTAAAGGACTTGCTCAAGGGCCCATCAGTGGCAATTTGGTGGTTCTGGGGTTTGAACCTGGGATCTTCCAATCAGTCGTCCAATGTGTTAACCACTAAGCTAAACCCTGGCCTCTAGTTTCCCTAGTTCCCCTTATTTAGACTAACCAGCTTATAGTCTTCCAGCTCCTTGGGGTCAATGCCATTAGGGTTCCAGATGCTTCCATCCCACTCTGCCACGCCGATACACTTCGCCCCATAGCGATGCAGGTAGCGCATGGAGTGCAGGCCCACATTACCGAAGCCCTAAATCAGAAACACAAACAGAAACAAACAAATGTTTATTGTTTACATGCTCTAATACACTGGTTTCTGTTCATCAAATGTACATCTGGGGGGAAAAAAAACATTCTGACTGTTAATTGTCCAGAGAAAATTTACAGATTTTGTAACATCAACATAAGTATTCAATAACGCCCCCTTGTGGATAAATGCTATGAACCGCCATCATGACAAAGAAATTAATTGATGTCTAAAGACTCCATTCTTTCTTTTACCCTAAATGATCCTTTGTTTTTTTTTCTTTAAAGAAATGTTTTAAGATTTTATGTAAAACTTTTCAAAAGATAATCCTTAAAAAGGGCCTATAAATTGTGAAACAATAAAACTCTCAGTGCTTTTTGTCCTTTCTCCAATTTTGTCCTTTTGTAATCGGCCGGGGTTTAAAACAGCTAGTTAGATTTCCCCCAGTGTGACCTCATATAAGAAGGGACTCTCCCTCGGCTTGTTCCTCGGCTCTGCTGTTCTGTGATGGGGTGCGGCTCCGCAGTAGCTCATTTACATAGACACTAAAATTCCGACACGTGAAATTAAACAGTTTGAGGTATAAATCAATGCATTATAATCAATTAATTATTATGCATCATAAGCATTCACCTTCTGTGCTAATATTTTACAGAAATAGTAAAATATGGGACCAAAAATAAAATAATAATTGTGTAAATACAGTATGTAAATATATTTATTATGACCTCATGTAAACAGTGTCCAAGATTTAATGTAATATTCCCAGTGGAATGTGCACAAGTAAACAGGATATAGAGATGAGGAAAGAACTGCGAGTTTATGCCATGAGGCCTCATACAGTACCTGAATAACGAAGGTCTTGTCTGCAATTCCGGGAGTCAAACCTAGCTGACTCATGTAGGCAGCTTCATTGACAAAGTTCTCGATGCCATGGTAAACTCCTCGCCCGGTGGCTGAAATTCGCCCGTGGATGCCCCCCTGGCTAATGGGCTTCCCTGTCACACACGCATGAGCATTGATGTCCTGGATGATCACGTCCCAAAAAAGAAAGGAAAAAAAAAAAAAAAAAAAGAGAGGTGTGAGACAAAAGGCAAGATACAAAGCTTTGATGTGATAGTAAGACATTTGCAAAACACATGCAGGAACATCAGACACTCCAAATTGCCCAAAGCCAAATAGCCCAATTCAGTGCCGATGCTCTGAATCATAATCACATGCTAGTCACAGTGGTTTAGAATCATTTGTGTTGTTTTTTTTGTGTGATGACACTCATTTGATCATTTTCACTTCCTGTGCAATGCGACAGTGGCACAGAAATCAGACTTAAGCCAGACCACAACCTGAGAACGAGGTAGACTATTTGCAAAAGAAGGCTTTTTCTATGGGTGCTGTGCCATGTGTGTTACACTGATTTGAAGGTAAAGACCTGCGAAATGTCCTTCGGTGAAACCTACGCACATTTTTTAATTTACTGTACAACAAACACAAATAAAAAGCTATTTCACCTTGAAAAATTATTCTTAAAACATTTCAGTCGTCCAAAATCTTCATAGTTTTGTGTTCAATCTAGAACGTGGGTTATGGAAACATGCATTTTAACTGCTCCACAACACGCACTAAACCATGTAACATGGACACATTCAGCCCCATCGACTATTTGAAGTATTTCACAGGTCGTGCATCCAACAGGAAGTTCGTCGTACAGATTTCCTGAAAAGCTTTGTTCACAATACTTTCATGAATTAAATAAAATACAGGATTGAACGAGACTATGCTGAAACAAAACGGAAAATGCTGTATTTTTCACTAGAGAAATTCAAAATGAGAGATTCTTGATGATAAAGTTTGTGTATGAGAGAGATACGGAGAGAGCAAAGGAGAGAGAGAGAGAGGGTACTTCCCTAAAAAGATTCCCTGGAGTCTGGTGCTGTGTGTTCATACAGTATCTAGTGAATATATCTACGTTGGCACAAACTGGGCTGAATACCAAAGATTACACAACGTTTCTGTTGCAGCACAAAAAAATACCCAATTATGGTAAAAGCAATGAGTAGAAATGGATTAAAACAATGCTCTAGGGTTATGGCAACCTTTTTTGAGGAAATATTTCATTTGAATAACTGCGATCTTTTCTGACCCTGATTCCTCTCAGGTTTTTTTCCTTCCTTTCCTCTCAGTCTACTTATAAAAAGGAACTAATAAAACTGAATTAAATTGGATTGAAAAACAGATTGTCCAATCGACATCATTAAAATCCTGTGGAGAGGTACTGTACCTGTATTGACCCTGACTACAGTACATTACACTGCATGAACCATCCAGTATCATCCATCGGCTATGCTGCTTTATGTAAAATGATGAGGCCAAATTGGTTACATGCAGATAAGGTCATACTGTATAACCCTTACTGGTTATCAGTAGCGATCCTTGCCTTTCAGACCTTGGTCTTCAGTGAACTCCAAAACAGTGAGCTCCTTCCAAAAAGAACATGATATGCAAGCTATGTACAGTAGACTCTGTGACCAAGGAGAAAGAATATGTATATTTATACAATACGTATAAAGGATAATGTATAGTCCGGTTGAAAGTCATAGATATTTTTTGCAAGCTCTTGAAAATCCAATCAGCAGGGAAGAATGCGTCATGTGCAAACCATATTTGCACTAGAAACTAGTTACATGAAACAACGAACAACCATAAAAACAAACCGAATACAAAGATGCTGTTTACTTGAAAATAAAATCCATTCTTTCCTTCTGAAAGAAGTGAGCAATGATCCAATCATACATGTCCTTGGCTATAATAAATCCGACAGCATGCCATTTTATGTCAGAAGTTTGTTGATATTCTGAGAATTTACCCCACAACAGTCTCGTTAATAATATACAGTATATATATATATCTTTAAATGTTAAAATGTTGCAGTTCCTCTATAATCCTACAGGTGGTGCTCACAGAACTCGTCACACACTGGCAGGAAGAATAGCATGCTGTGTGGTAGGAATGAATTAATTGTTTAAAAAAAAATTTTTTAAATAAAATTCTAATCATATTGAATCAGGATATTTATAAAATTGTGATACTAACAGAACCGCAATACAAATCAAATCGTCACCTAGGTCTCGCAATATTGTATCGGGTGTTCCCTGGTGATTCCCATTCCCATTGCAGTAAAATGAACTAAATAAATAACAAGACACTATTTTAAAAAATATGTAATAAACTGGACATTTCTGGTGCCGGTGTACAGACACACGACCAATCTAGAGAAAGAATACTCCCACTAATGACACACCAAAATCTGATTGGTTATTTACTTGATCAAAGCCTTAATTCAGTTACATGGCAGGAGCTTATCTCCAAAATCAGTATGAGGGCCTCATGGAACACCTCGGTGTAAAGCCTGGTGTTCAGTAACCACCTGATTGACTGAATTATAGCTCACTCCTCCAGGTCCTAAAGACACTCATTCTGCACTGGAAAAGGTTTATAAGAATAGGAATTACAGGGACAAGAATATTTTTATTCTACAAAATATAACTGTAAAACTAAATAAAAAAAAATAGCCCTACTGTACTACTGAAAACAACAACAATAATTATGCAACACTTGTATCCGGTTGACTTTCCGCTGCTCCCTCTCAAACCTGCCTCCTGAGTCTTTATTCCCTAACCATCCTCCAGAGTGTGACATGTCAGTGCAGTCTTAAAAGAGCTAGGATATAAAAAAAGCACATGGTGAAGAAGAGGCAGAGAATTATATCAATTTAGTGGACACTCAGTGGACACACATGACTGCTAGTGAAAAAGATTTGACTTGGTATATTTACACACTGTTACAGGATGATTTCCTTTCTGGGACGTTCATTTTCAGTTTAGTGGTCCCACTGTCCCAGGCCCCCTGTAATCCATATACAGGACATATACTGTATTGAGTGAGCATGTGAATGAGAGAACTGTATAGTCAATGTTTGTACCCTAAGTTGAATTCTGTTGTGGCAGTTGTTTCATATCACCAAAGACACACTTCCCATTTACTCTATGAAGAAAGATGGGTTCGCTGAGTTTTGTGAAAATAGTAAGAGTGCCATCACCAACAGCAAGAAGTGCAATTAATGATTAAAAGTATATTTCTTTAAATATCCCTTGGATTTAAAGAAACATTGCTTGCACTATTTGCTATAGATACAGTATATAGAATAGTGCCTTCACTATTTCGGATATCCATGGGTATGTTTTATGCATGTGTGAGTGTGTACTTATTTATTAAGAATAAAATCTATGTATGCACATTTGACCAAAACACAGTATTGATTATTTTATTATGTTTTTTGTTATGCATATACCCTGCCCACGGTGTTTTACGGGATAGGGTACAGGCCCCCGCGACACTGAATACAGGATATAGTGGTAAAGACATTCAGTGAGTGAGTGAGTGTTATGCATATAATACAGGAAATGTGTATGTCAAAGAAACTATTTCTCAGGATTATGCAACATGAAATAGACCGATCTTGCTTCCCTAAAATTTTCAATTTGCTAACTTCAGCCGTTTTGGTGAGAGGATTTTACACATTCCCCAAACGTGACAATTTTTCAGTGTAATCCTGTCTCGCTTCAGACAATAATAATTAGCGCCAAACACTATGACATCTGCGTGACGACTACATGACTATGATGTCATCGCCATCGATCTGTTAATGATGATGTTTTCTTCGTGCTAATGTCAATGTGTGTAGTCCCTCTTGTTCTTTTAATGTTTTTTGTTTCTTTAATTATCCAGGCCCTTTTAGAGGTCTTTAACATTCTCAAAAACTCATGACAATTGACACAGCAATCTGCTGCTGTTAGGATGTCTGCGAGTCCTGCACAGGAGATTTTGCAGCACAGCTCATACACACTTGCACGCAGAACTGGACTGGGACCTACATAAATGTCCCTCCCTTCACTCTGCCAACATTTCGGCTACTTCTTACCGGACTCGTAGCTATTCTGAAGCCTTCCTCAACCTGTCCCTGCTGGGTCACGTCTCTCACCACCACCTCCTCTTCATCTGTGTAACTAAATGTTGACGTTACTTTGTTCTACACTCCCTTGTGCCAGCTCCGGCAGTCTGAGCACTCTGCACTCTTGCTAGATGTTGATGGCCCTAAATGTGATTTTTGCGCATTTTGCTGCTTCCACTTGTAGGCTTTTGCGTCTTTTTTCCCGCAGCTTTTCTGTACCCTCCATACCCGCCCCCCTATGGATTTTCTGGTTTATCCATTGTTATAGTTGGACTCACCTGAAACTCCGGTAGAACTCTAAATAGCAGGCTTTGTCAAGGGGAGATGAGGGCTGGCCAGGAGGAAGGCAGGGCGTGGCCTGAGATTTCATTGGACTAGCTCAATGTCCTTTAAGGGCTGTGATTCGTATCTCAGATACTCTACCGTTGCGGTAATAAATAAATTGGCCTAATAAACGTTTAAAAAAATATTAAATTATGACTGACACCCCCAGCCCAAAAATCTGCGTCAGTCCAGGCCTGCTTGCACGTATTTTCTCTATGCATGTCGTGAGCTCAAATCAACATGAAGTTATTTTGGGTTGTTTGCAAAATGCAATGGATTTTGTCATACTTTTCCTATGAGATTTCTCTCATCGTTGGGTGCAACTATATTTTAAAATAAAAAAAATTAACTTTACCATAGACAGTTCTGGCCTCGGCTGATGCAGACAGGTGTTCTCTAATGATTTGTGACTTGCTTAATAGCTCAGGACTAAATTATTCTACAATTTTCTACCTCCAATAATGAAACTTGACTATGACCATGTAGAGCTACATAAATACAATTGAATTAAATTAATATGTGTGGGAAGGGATGGGGCTTCTACATCGTTCAGATCAGCCTCATTTGCTTTTTTTTTTTTTCGGGGGATAAAAGACCACCATACTTTTGGCATATTGTTGCGTGATAACTCATTCTAGCGTGCCCTGATTTGCAAATGCAGAGCACCTGCATTTTACTTCGTAAAGGTTAGTAGGTCATTTGTGGTGTCAAACTAAAAAGGGATATTTTACATTACAATGAACATGTTCATCCACATTCACAGCAATCCCATTTCCAAAATACTAGCAATGTCTAGCAGTGTAGTTTCTGTTTAAAATACTGTATCCCACTACTCTAATACTAGAATCGGCAAGGTACATCAAGAGACATGAGCAGTGTTTCGCAATCGTTTCGCCAGTTGGCACTGGTAAGCGCTGCAGTAGGACAATTACCAGTTGGACAAATATAGAACTGAATAAATATCTGCACACGAGACACAGATTAGCGCTTATGTGTTAAATGTTAACCTCTGGCATATGTAAAAGTATAAGCAGCTGATATGGGGACATTATCAGCAATAATGATAGTATATCAGTATTAAATATCTTACAATTTATGTAGCAGGATTGTTAACTCACATGGTGACCCATAGTGTTGGCGTACGTATCGGCGATCCAGGACATTTCCCTCTCGCCGGTGCTCATGTCAGGAGCAGGGACATCAATGCCTGGCCCTGAGACAAAAGCAGGACAGGTTTTTCAACAAATGCCACCAGAACTGGACAAAAACTAAGGAAAAGAACACTGTATTTTCACATGGATTGATCTGGGCAGATACAGATTTAATATCTGTGTCGCACATTATCAAAAGCTACTACAGTTGTTTTTCTGTAACATCTCAGATAGTGCACAGGTTAATATGTTAATACAAATGTAATACGTTAGCACTTTTATAGTAACCACTCAATTAATGACTTGCAGAGTGCACGATCCACAATAATAAATGACAAACTTACAGTCGCTGAAATCTAACACATTAGTGTCTTTTACAATTTAGTGGAGGAGACATAAAGAAACGTGAGTGAGAGAACGGTTAGCTGTTATTAATTAATCAGGATTACACGTACCGTCTTGTTCTTGGACGTTCCACAACATTAAATGTAACTAAAAATGGTTGAAAAGCATTTATAACTTAATTATTGTAATCATTGGCAAAGTGTTGTGGTATAACAGCAACCTGGTAGAAGAGCAAACCTCATGCTTTACTGATTCGATGTTTTCTGTTTAGATTTTTTTTTTTTTTACATTTTAGAACAATACTGGATTTCAAAACTATAAAATAACACACATGGAAGCATGTACTGTAAGTAAGTCATTATCAGTCGGCTGTTCTGGAACAGTTCTTGAAAGAACAGTTTAATCAAGTGCATTTGCAAAACACATCTGGAACCCTGATGAAATTGGAACTAATGAAGACCATCCCAGGAAGGCAAGAGCAAAACCTACCTCTGCTGCAGAGGAGAAGATCATTTAGAGTTACCAGCCTCAAAAATCACCAATGTGTTTATTTTATCTGTTATTTTTTTTTAGGCAGTAGTTATCAGGCTAGCATATGGAGATGTTGCTCTAACTGCAGAGGTAATGGAGAAATAAATGTAGAGAGAGAGAGATGGGCTAATACTTCGTGACTTTGACATCATCATGTTCAAATGCTCACCAATAAATCCCTTCTTAGCCAGCTCAATGGTGAACCGCCTTGTGATCTTCTCCAGCTCATTGTCCTGTGAGAAAAAGGTACAAAAAATACCGTAAGTTTTCATCAGGATAAGATTCTTTACAATATAAAGCATATTGTATCATTAAGATTTTTTATTAGATGTTGACTATACAAATGATGCATGCGCAATGAGACCTGGCATGGGAAACAATCACCTACAATCCCACAGCGCGAGAGAGAAGAACCACTGGCTCAGTTGTGATCATGTAACATTTGGGAGATAGCACATAAATATGCGTGTGCAGCACACACTGCTTGTAGTGCAAGACCTCACTCGTTTATCAAGTTAAAATCCATTAAAATTTATTTTGCAACACAAACCTTAGACTAAGGTTTAAGGTACTCACAATTCAAGGTTTTATTTTATTTGATTATTTATATATTATTTTATTTGTATGTTAAGGGTTCTGTATGTCAATTACTGTATATGTTCATACTGGTAAGAGAAAAGTGGATAAACTGACAAGACTTAAAACCTGTGAGAAAAATGTCTGTCCACTGTTCATATTAGCTTTTCAAGGCCTGAACATAACCTGTATATTACATTACAACTAACAATATTTAATGTATATAAGATGTAAAATATTTATCTTAAACATAGATTTTAGTGTTTTATGATTATGGGTTAGTTTCATCACTTCGCTTATTTTTTTTTGTTGGCAAGAAACGAGCTCTGATCCATTTGGAACGCAGATAATAAGAGCTTCTTATACTTTTTTTCGCCGAAGTGAGGGGATGAACAGGGTACGAAAAAAGGAAAAGCAGCCAACATGGGGCTCTAAAATTGTACATAATGTCTTTAACATTTCATTCAACTTGGAATTTGGAAATAGCTGGATTCTAAATACTCACAGAATAATTCTTGGTGTTGATCTTCAACCCAGCTTTTGCTCCTCCAAAAGGTACATCTGTGGGCAGGAGAGTTTATTGGAACGGTTTCTACATCTGGATGATTTTATACAGATACAATGAAAAACACTCACCGACAACAGCACATTTGTACGTCATCAACGAAGCCAAAGCTTTCACTTCGTCAACAGATACCTCTGTGCTGTAACGAATACCTGCGAGCAAACGCACATGCAAAAATGATAAATAAGTGAATGACTTCTTTGCATGTTGTATATTTAAGTAAGCACCAATCATTAAAATATCCATAGACTTTCTTGCTCTACTAACTGCTCTCTAGCAAGGTTTGACGGAGACAAATGTAAACTTCTTGCTTTATTTCTCAGCAAAACATGAACAAGTTATATCGTTTTGAACATAAGAAAGAAGAAATTTTCATACTGGAAAACAAAGGGTGGCGTCCTGAAATTCCATTCTGACCCTTACAAACACCCTGCCTCTGTGGTTATGTAATTAGTCATACAGGAAAAGACGACTGACTTCAGCACACTCTGAACAAAAAGTCTATAACATTTCCATGTGCAATACAAACAGATCAATAAACAAATATCAAACCGTAGCTTGAAAAGTATTTTAGACAGTATTTTTCATGAGGTACTTAAATAAAAACCTAAAATGAACTTCAGGCAATGGAAGAGAATTTTGGGTAAAGCAGTCAGAGAAACTGTTGGTGTGATGACTCACTCCCTCCGCTCTACAGAAAGAGGAGAAAAAACAAGGAAGGTCTGAACTTGGGTGTGGCTTTGGGGGGAAAAAAAGAAAAAAAGAGTACATACCCCAGACTTCCCTTCAGCTAAAAATGTTCTTCTGTAAGGACAGTTATATTCTAATTTGGTTTTACATTTAAGATCCTTGATGCTAACTACAGTAATAGGTGAGAGCAAGGAATTCGACACTAGAACTTTAGCAACATTAAAAAAGAAGGCGGGTGTTAACAAATCATTTTCAGCTGATGGTCCAAAAAACTTTGTCAGATTGCGACAGATCAAAGCCAAGCACAGCAGGCAAAGAATGCTGAACAGCAACTACTGTAAGCACGAACTAATCAATACAATCAACACTGTACATTGTGTAATTACATGGCAGACACTGAATGATTCTTGTTCCCATTTTTGCTGCAAGAGCAATCACTGGCATTAACACTCCAAATCCTACAATTTAACTTGAAATATATATTTTTTTAAAAACCCTCCAAAGACATCATATTTTGCAATAGTGTCAATCTGGGCACAAAAATAGCTGTATTGAGGTTTAGCAAACTGAAAGTCGTTAATGTGTACTAGACCACAGGAAGCAGTCTTCCGGTCATCCAAGATTAGTCAAGCGAAGCCGGGCACATAACCGTTAATGCCAAGTTGACAACAGCCTTTGTACCTAAAGTTAAACTTCTGGAAATACGGCACAAAATATTTATCAGTTGCATAATATGATTCCACCGGGCTGTTTTGCAGAGAAGAGAAAGGCTGAATAACATGATAGTATTACAAAAAAAATAAAAAAAATACACTAAGGAGTCAAGACGAATAATCACCACAATTACAAGAGCAGATAAAAAAAAAAAAAAAAAGTATATACGTAGGCAGAAAGAATCATGTACGTAGGTCTTGCTGCTGAACAAACGTTTTTTACACAACAATGTAGGTAGAATTCCTGAAGGACCAGTTTAAAACTGTGGCCACATTTGTTCACGGCTTTTAGAAATCAACAACACATCTCTGCAAAGACAGTGCAACAGCATAATAGCCTGCAGTCAGACTTTTGGAATTGTGTGAATTATAAAATCACAGTCAATATAAGAGCTCCAACATCTCAGGATGTTCTCAAGTCTTCTCTCTTTTTAATCAGGTTATAATAGACATACTGTATGTGCCAGAGTCCATCATCATTCTGTATGAAGTATTGTCAGTTCAAATCATATTTATTCCTGCTGTAACACTATTTCACCACGAAGTGTGTCTGATGTGGTGATGATGTATATGTTCCAGGTTCTCCGGAACAGAAAGAGTTAAGGGTCTTGCTCAAAGGCCCAACAGCTTGAATCCCCAAACTACTCAGTACTGGAGATACATGTTCCAGATTAGCGCTGCACAATTTGCACGCAAAAATATATATATATTTTTTAATTAGAATGTAAACTACAATATTTAGCTATTAAATAAACAATTTAGTATTCAAACATTTATATAGACCAAAAGGCAACAACGGAGGTAGGTCCATGAAAGCAACTTATACTTCATAATGTGTTTCTGAAAACCCTCTTTCACAACATGACCTCAATAATTATATTAATTGTGATTACAGCTAAATTACTGCATGTTGTAATTTCATTTAAAAGTTAAAAAGTTCTGCACTTCCTTAAAGCTTATAACTGCTATACTGTATCTCCAAATTGTTGCGTGCCACCTAAACCTTTTGTCTTATGGAAATGTTCAGAATGAAACTTTCACTTTTCACGGTGTACTCATACCCAACATCCTGTTACTGCATTAACTGTTTAGAAATCACACTCAATATATAACTTTACATAATCCCTTAAATTGTCATCAAAAGTAATTAAACAAATGAACAATTATAAATACAGTTTTTAAATTCTTGCAAAAACAATGAGTTCAGTGAGAATCAACTCTGGCAGTCTTCTTTAGTTTTAAAGGCCTTTTGATGTTGCAGAGCACACCTTTTTCAAGAAATTTGAAAATTGTTCAATTGGCCACGCCTAAAACTTCTGCTCTCTCTCTCTGATAGGTCTGTTTTTTCCACCTACTGATGGCCTCACTCACTTCCATCAGCATATGCATCAGCATTTGTGACAATGACATTGTTAAAAGTGCCATTCGTAATAGTCAAAATTATGATAATTTATCGTGAAATGATACCATAAAACTGTTTAGCAGTTGTCAATTACTTTCGAGCCTGTTAAGATGAAAGGCTGGGGGAAAAAAAAACTATAATTACAAAACGGTCAAGGAGATTTGCAATACATTTTGTTTAAATCCTTTGAATTAAACCTGAAAGTTTATATTTCAATCACATCTTGATTGTACAGAGGAACATTTACAACAAAAAAACAAAAGTCGTTGTCTAGATACATATGACATGACTATCATTACGATGCCAAAAAACAACCCTTACATTTAACTTGCCATACTCGTTGATACAACAATGACTAATAATAATTCAAAACAGCCCAGTGAAGGCACAAGCCATGGGGTGACTGCTCTGAGTTACAGGATCACCTTTATCTGAATTTATGTTTCTTTGCCTAGGTTTCAATCAATCCATCATGCTTAAGTCTCATTCACTTTTCAGTTTTTGGCCAACTAAGCAGACATAAACACTTCTTTTCAATTTATATAAAAAAAAAAGAAAGAAAAACTGCAAACAATAATATTAACTAACCCAAACTCAAAGAGCACAAGCCATAGTTCAGGGACATCAATGGTAACATTTGTATCAGAATGTGCTTTGTAAATTGTAGCCGTTTAAATTTCACTTTCATTCATGTCTTCAGGAAATTAAAGCTTTTAACTCAGAGGTCATTGAAGTTTCTAATATACACACAAGAAACTGGTTCTCTTTTTATTTCACTTATTTTCACTAATACAGACGTCTGGCTCTGCTTTTCTTGTCCTTTCTCCTCTGCATTTATTTTGGTCACTTACTTCTAATACGCGGCATTAATAAAACATGGTGAGACAGGAAGCCTTGTTCATTTTGTTGAGTAAGTTTACATTTAGTTAGCTAATGTGTACAAAAAAAACCTGGAATGACACGACACGACATTAGAAAGTCGTAGTGCAATAAAACATTCACATTTCGTTCAAGCTTGACTTCACAAGCTAACTCAGCCCTGAGCTACACATTAGCTACAGTAGCTAGCTAGCTATTCGTATTTAGCCGGCGCTAACCCGCCCCTGTGCACCGTCATCCCGCGTACTTACCTCCCTTGCACGGGGTCCTGTGCTGGCTGTGCTGGGCTCGGTAGCCCTCAATCATCTCCCACTCGCCGTTATCTCTCTTCAGGGGGAAATTCACGGCCAGGACGTGATTGCACGGCTTGATGATTTTCAGGATTCCTCGGACTCGGTGCCTCTTCTGCTCGGGCGTCTCTCTTGTCTTTAAGTCTTCCACGAGTTTGTCCTCGACGATAGCGGCGCCGCGGTCGAAGAAGCCCTCCACCATGCGGAAGAAGTTCGGGTCGTCTTCATTCCCCGCGGCCTCGCTGTAGCGCCGCAGCCGCATGAGAGACGCCGAGGCCGGCAGGGTGGCATCGCCGAGTCCCGAGGCCAGAGCGCTGCCTCCAGCCCGGGTAAGGAGCTCTCCTAGGTACCGGTACATTTCTAAACCTAGCACGGGGGGGGAACGTTTGATTAAACGAAAAAAAAGAGACGGAGTGGTGGAGATGTCCCTGTTTGGCCTGTGCGATCTACACTGAAGTGCCAAACTCCATCTAAAGTCAGGGTTGGTAATTGATTTGCTTAAAACGGCAAAGCGAGCTGAATCCCCACCTCACGCTGGGAGGTGCTCTCTGGGAGCTCATGTCAACAAAATAGCTCAAGAGTTATTCTAAGGAGAAAAAAGCATACAAATAGGAGTAGAATTATTCTTTTATAGAGTTTCATGTAATTTAGATAGACTGACACAATTTCACACTGCGCTCTACCAGCCTCCAACTTTCTATACTTTTTTCTCTGGGCTGAATTTTATTATTTTACAATAAAAATCGTATCATTAGTACAGTCTGCTGTGTGACCATCCATCCACTGTCCATACCGCTTATCCTGGATACCAAGGAACCCAGGGCACAGTATTGTCAAGGGCATTTGCAAAACCCATCAAGCACCATTACAGTATGAAACTGGCTCTCATGAAGACCTTCCCAGGAAGACAAGACCAAAACTTACCTCTGCTGCAGAGGAGAAGTTTATTTACAGTTACCAGCCTCAATTAACAGCACCTCAAATAGAGACGTTATGAAGGCTTTACAGATCATTAGTAGCAGATATATCACAGTATTAACTGTTCACAGGAGATTATTGCATATTTTGGACGCATATGTAGAAAGAAAGAAAAATCAGGAATGACCATGGAGTTAGAAAGTGATGCGAAACTTTTAAGAGGTAGTCTATATGTGTAATATATACAGTATGTATATGTATGTATGTATGTATGTATGTACAGTATGTGTATATATATACACTACCGTTCAAAAGTTTTAGATCACTTGCAAATTTCTTTGTTTTTGTTTAGTAATTTATTTTCTACATTCTACAACAATACTGAGATTTCCAAACTATAAAATAACACATAGGAATTAGGTAATTACGTAACAACAACAAAAACAACAGTTAGTTGTTATTTTAAGACACAGAGGTCAGCCTTTCTGTAATAGTTCTTGCAAGAACAGTATTGTCAAGTGCATTTGCAAAATCCGTCAAGCACCATAATGAAACTGGCTCTCATGAAGGCCGTCCCAGGAGGACGAGATCAAAACCTACCACTGCACACAGACGAGAAGTTCATTTAGAGTTATCAGCCTGAAAAATGACCAATTAACATTTATGAAGTCTATACAGAGCCTAAGTACCAGACTCATCTCAATATCAACTGTTCAAAGGAGATTAATGCATTTTTTGGATGCCTTCAGCATTCCTTTACAATGTAAAAAGAAATAAAAATCAGGAACGATCATGGAGTTAGAAAGTGATCTAAAACGGTAGTGTACACACACACACACACACACACACACACACACACACACAATGGGCAATATGGAAACACCAATCTTTGCAACGTTGCACATCTTTGCAACCCGGAGTGCCCTGAGGAAACCCATAAAGCATAATAAGAAAATGCAGACTGCATGCACATTAAAGTTGTCAAGCAACAGTGTCATCATCAATTTATACTGTATGTCATACTGTGAGGTACAGTAATAATATACCTCCATAAGATCATCATTAGGTGAAAAGAGAGAGGAATTGCTAATCAAATAGCATATGCTGGGAATTGGACAGAACCGTTTTAATTTGGTTAAAAACTTTTTGAATGGAAGCACTATTCAGGTAAAGATAGGGTCAGAGGTACCAAGCCAATCTGTGTAAGGTAGAAAATGGGACTCACCAAACAATGCTTGATCGCAGATAATAATTCGAGAAGCTGTTGTCCTGCTCACAGGAGACTTTTGTCAATCACTACCTGTTATTTCACGAGGAACACCAGCAGCCAAACTCAGCGCTTTAAGCTTCCAGGTTTTGGAAATATGTCAAATGACAAAAACCCTGTCGACCAACATGAGAGTGTGCGTTGTCAGTGATTGTACTTCAGAATCAAAATGCTCATAATGGGAATTAGAGGGAACATGTTTAAATTGGGATAAAGACTTTATGCAGTAACAGTAGGCAACATCATCATCATCGTTTGGGCCATATTGTGAGGTAAAAATATATCTTCATTTGATTACAAGATCATTATTAGGTTTATGTGCTGCTGACTTCAAGTCTATAGAATCCACTAGTTTGACATTTAAAACATGATGTTATACTCCATAGCAGAAAGGAGTCTCTAGTGTCAGTGCATGGTACTGTAACAGTCAGAAGTATTGTAAATATGTCTTTTAAGCACAGAGGACATCGAGTTTCTCTGTAAGCTGACTTTTTTCCTTTTTTATCTTTAAAAAGCAGTACAGCTAAGATTATTCACAGTTGCTGTAATGTACTGTAACTAACTAAGGTTTGAAGTACTTTTATGCTCCTTCTGTACTCTGTCATGACTGCCTGTGAGTAAAGGGGGGCAGCAAGTGTCTATTTGACATTTTACCAGGAGGCCAGAGAGGGGTGCATGTCTTTTGCACAGCTCATATGCGCAAGCGGAGCTACTTTTTGGAAAAGGAAATATATAACTATGGAGGAGTTTGCAGTGCCAGGCCCCAGAGCAGTGTAAACAGTTTCCAGCAAAGACCATTCATGTGTGGAGAGTTATGTAATTACATCACAAGTTTGGTCTGATGTTATTTTGAAGTGATCTTCTTCATTGTCTAGTGTCTAATGTTAAAAACTTTTAATCTCTTTGGACACAGTGGCCTTCTGTGAGTTACGGTAACTTCCTGAAGTTACATGTGAAGGCATGTGAAGCATGTGCTTATCTAGCAGGCTAACTGTCCCTGCATACTCTTGTTCAGGTCGCTCCTCCCTCGTCTACCCTCATGCAATACGTAAATCATGCGCATGTTCAAAGTAACACCACTCTGTTCTGGTATTGGCTCACATGCAGCCAACACCCCCTGACTGGTTGGTCATATTATGGGTGGTTACACTTGAAGTCACTTTCAATTGTAACTAAACGGAAGCAACACGTAAAAGGAACATGTTTAGTAAAATTGGTAGCAGCTGTGGAGTTCTAGAGGTCATTAGTGATAGGCTAATTTCATAGATCTTCACTGGAACCAAAAAAACATCTAAAGGGCACACAGGACTGACCATGTCAGTTTCTGATTTGGCTAATAATGCAACAATGTCATTAACAGCATATGCTCTTGAAATAATAAAAGATTTATAAGTGTTTTTACTGATATTTATAAGTGATTTTTTACCTGACAGGATCAGATAGTAAAATAATTATAATTATAGTTATTATGGTTCAACCCTAACAGCCCTTCCAAAGTACAATCAGCTCACTGCCATGATCATGTTTTAAGTCACACGCTTGTGCATTGTGGATATGGGAAAAAATACAGCTGACTTTGCTGTTTTTTTTTTGTTGTTGTTGTATTTTTAAGAGTAAGCAGATCTGTAGAGGCAGAACAGGAGATAAAAAGTCAGTGAGTTGTCATTTTTGTTCCTGCCATTTGTTGGCCCATTGTTCTCAAAAACCCACATACTGTACTGTACACCACTGTGCAAAAGTCATACAGTACGCACCATATTATCTTTAGTACAAAATATAGTAATACAGTACTGTATATGTCTATCATGTCTGCATTATCATGTACAAAAACATTCAATATTTATAATAATGATCACCATATAATAAAATCAGTAACATAACTTTAAAAAGTAATAAAGAAATAAATACCATTAGCGAAGAATAATTGCATTTCTGTAAAAAAAAAAAAAAAAAAAAGAACATACAGTATTACATAACAGGGCAGTTTCCAGATAGAAAGAAAAAAATGAATGTAGGCTCCTGGGTTTTGCACAGTAATAGAAAGAAGCAAGTGTGACAAAGTTACCACAAGAACTCTGTCATATTCTCCAGCATGCTCAGTAAAACCTAACAGCTGGTTTTTTTTAGTTATAAAACTGCACAAATCTGGATCTAACACTACTGATTATTTTCAAATAAGGACTGTTAACACTAGATATTGAATGTACTTATTTTATTACTTGTTTCTTTTTTGTATGTGCCTAAGACTTTTGCACAGTGCTGTAAGTAAAACAGCTGTTAGGTTTTACTGATTGTGCTGGAGAATATGCTTTCGGTTCATTTTGTGGTTGCCAACTTTTGTTTGCACATTTGCTCCTGTCTATTTTCATGAATGTCCCTTCCATCTGAAAACTGGTCTGTCATGTAATATGTTGATTTGATTAAAGGCACGCAAATATTCTTCTGTAATGATTTTTTATTTATTCATTTTTTTTTAAAATTATATTTGGAAGTAGTGATTAGATTTGTACATATTGTAGTAATGCAGACAGTACTGTATAAACATGCATCTAAAGATAACATGGCGCAAATACTTTTGCACAGTATCGATATCTTACCATTTTTTGTAAACATGTCACTGATATTTACCTCATGAAAGCACCTTAATGTGCAGTTCTTGGATTATCCCCCTGACTGCACTATTGGACAGTGTATCATATTTTAGGTATCTTCTCTTGTAAAATTAACTTTTTGTATTTTTTCATCATCATTTTAAATGGTTCCATAGCCCTGTAATATTTTTGCATAACTTGTTTGTTTGTTTGTAAGACAAAAGTGGATAGAACATTATAATGAACTGGCATACTGTAGCTCGTTCAAATTGCATAAGTTGTAGGAGTACCTCTTCTTCAATACAAAGGTTTAACTCAACATAGTCAACATAAAAAGCAATGTATTTGCGTAATTGTTGTACCCAACTCCCAAATCGTATTTGAAAAAAGTCAGGTGTGCACTATTTACCCACTTTTGTGTCAGTGGTTGCAGTTGATAGTTTTCCCTTATTTAAACTTCCTCATCTGTCTGTCCAAGATGGAGTTGTTTTTGGCAATGGCGTCATCTCTTTAAACATTCTGTAGACTTCTGTGGAAGTCGGAGAGCTTGCACTCCTTCTTCATCAAGAACTCAATGGCAGAAGAAGACTTTCTATATAGGAAAAAAAATAGTTCGACCCTTCTTTCTGCTTGCTTGAACATTTCTCACATGGTTTTCCAGGTCCTTGTGCTGATCTATCGAAATATGTTGTCTATATTGTGGTGACCTGGTGGGTCAGTGGGTTATCCCTGTTTTATGGCTAGCACTCATTACTCCAGGGTCTGGGGTTCCAATCTTAACTTGGGTCTGTGTGTGTGGGGTTATGCATGTTCTCCCTATGCTTGGTTTGTTTCCTCTGGGTACTCCAGTTTGCTTCCACATTCCAAAGGCATACGGTGTAGCCTGACTGGCATTTGCAAATTGCCTGTTGTGTTTAATTGGGAGTGTATGTGCTTTGTGCACTGTGTTTCATGGGATAGATTCCAGACCCCTGCTGGATAGCTATACTGTTACTGAAATAAAATTCCAGATTACATCCTTTTTTTAACCGTCTTGGCCTCTGTATAATGTATTTCAATTGTGTGCTTAATCAAAACTCAGCACTTTTAGATGGATGATAAATCTTTACCCTCCAAAACTTTTTTAAATTCCTAATATAGTATATGTCATACCTTTAATCCAAGTCTATAATTAGATTTCCATTCCTAAGACCTGAGCCTTGGCTTAATATCACTATGATTTAAAAACAGTGAGATGATTTGGTTTGTTGGCAAGAATTTAAAGATCTGATTTTTTTTTTCCATCAGATGACTATTCTCGTGCTTTTCTCAAGAAAAAGAGAAAGCTGTGAAAGAACGCCAGTATGGCAGAGAAACTGAAGGTGCATGTGTTTTTGGGAGCACCCAACCCGCAGTCACTGTCTGAGGAGGCCTTGGATAAAAGTTCCAGTCAGTGGAGGACTTTAGAGTTTAACTGGAATCAAGGAAGACTGATACCCAAGAAGGCAGATGATGATGGGCAGGCACACAGTCATGTTGTCGCAGACGCCAGTAGTAGCCTGAACCCAACCACCGATAAGGAGAAGCATAGCTATTCAGATTCCCATGAGAGTAGCGGGACTGAAGACAGTATTACACCCTCGATTAGCCAGTCCTCTCTAGCTAACATAGCACTATTTGAAGAAAATGATACAAGGCCTGGATTGGTTAATGAATATTTAGATAGCTCCTTTCCCTCCCAACAATCTGACCCAAGATCTGATTCTGAGCAAAGTCCTGCCTTGTCTGCAAACACAGAATATCTAACTACCTTGACCAAGACACAAGGATTGCTCCTGAAAGCTGGAGTAGATACTGAGCAGGTCTCCGGTTCAGTGTGCACTTTTGGATCTCCACAAACACCAACAAGATCGACTCCCTCAGTCTCCTTAGGCTCTCCAGAGCTTTACAGCCCAGAGGTTAGTCCAGGAGAAAGAAGCTTGGGAGGAACCCTTAAGGGATCAGTAGAGCTTTATGAGAGTCTGAGCCAAAGGCTGCAGGAGGGTGGTGTGATTTTGTTACGCACACCTGATGGCCTTCTGTGCTCTCAGGCCAGTGCAATGGAGCAAGAGGACTATGAATTCCATCTTGGCTCACCGGACAAATCCATCGAGGCCCCACCAACACCCAGCACCTCAAAACGGATTAAGCTCTCTTCAGCTACAGCTCAGGGGCAGCAGGGAACTGGACAAAAAAACATACTCCTACTTCAGGGTCCCACCACACTGCTCTCCAGGTGCATCAGTCACGGTGTGAGTTACTCCATCTTGGTTGCTGTGGTGCACCCCTGCCATGTGAAGGAGATCAGTATAAGGTCTGGAGCATCAAGTGGATCTAGTGTTCCACTGGCTACAGTGATTGTCACTGATCAATCAGGAGTGGAGATGAAGGTGGTGCTGTGGAGGGCAGCAGCGTTCTGGGCGCTGACGGTGTATCCTGGAGACGTAGTGCTCATTACAGGTAAGGCATACCTACAATTAAAGAACGATGTTTTCTGAAAGCACAATATAAATCAGTAATCTGATATCTGTACAGCAGTACAATATTTTGTATAAAATTAATATGTTAGGATGTTAAAAATGATGAAAGAAGCAAAATTCTGATAATCTTTACCAGTTTTAAAATTGCAAGGTTACAGAAGATTAGGATTCTATTGTGATAGCACAGACATTCTTCCTGTACCTGGCGTGGATTTCAGAAAACGTGATGTGCCACTATTAACTTAATTACCATGTACAGACAAAGAAGAAGAAAAAAATAGGTTTAGTCTCTATTTGGCATTATGAATCGTCAAAGCTGAGTGTGCAGGTAATTCTCTTTGTTTCCCAGAGGTAAAGTTGACTGAGATGCAAATTAGTTCATGAGCCAATTGGTGTCTTGTCAGGTGAGGAAGGATGTCAGGATGTAATGTAAAGCTCCACTCCCACTTAGCAGTGTGAATTGCTTCGACAGGTGTGACAGTGCATGTGGATAAGTGGCGAGACGAAACTGTATTACAGTCATCATACAAGAGCCAACTACTGAACCTGGGTCAGATAACTCGGACCCATCAACCACAAGGTAACAGAATAACAAGCTGACCAAAGACCTAACAAATACTACACACTCGTTATTGGGAAATACTACTGGGGACAGTGGCTAAGGTGTTGGACTACTGATTGGAAGGTCCTAGGTTCAAACCCCACCACCACCTTCAGAAAGGCTCTTAACTTTCATCTGCTCAGATGTATAATGCGATAATAAGTTGCTGTGGATAGGGGTGCCTACAGAATGCCATCAAAGGAAACATTAGTTTGTTCAACACCCTTTGTCATTACGGCCCCTTAAATGGAATTGCATACGTTCCTGTATATTTTCATATTTGTCTGTTTCTCCTGTGCGTGTGGTATTTCTGAACATTTCAGCTCCACAAAATGTAAACGTTCACACCTTGAGAGCTCTGTGTACTCATCTATGTGAGAAGCGCCCTCTGCTGGTGTCTCTGCCTCCTCGCACCGCTCCGAACCTGCGGTCAGTCCCCTTTATCCGCCTCGGCTGTCTGAGACCTGACACACTCGTGCATGCACTGCTCAAAGTCAAACACACCAGAATGATTTCAGGTAACTTCCTCAAAGCAACAGTGTTCATTGTTACACTAATTCTAATTCATCCCCTGACAATTCTAATGTTTATCCTCTAGTTAGCAGGCTTTCTTTAGTGGTGTAAAAAGGTTTGATAAGATTTTAGCTCAAAACTCACAGGCCAGCTTAGTTCTTCCAGTCTTCCAGTCATTCGTCATCCAGGATACACGTAGGATGAATTTTAGCAATGATCAATGATCACCCCACTCGATATCTACCGTGCATTTACAGTATAGTCTGGTAGAAAATTACATTTTAGCAGTTACAATACAGTATATGCTGACTGTGCTCACTGATTTTACTAGTGCTGGCAGAGAGAGTATTCACCCAGTAGGGCTTATTTTTGTTTCTTTTTGGTTTAGTTGTTATTACTTTTTCCCTTGGTCTGCGTTTCGAATCTCGCCTGCAGTTTCTATGTGTGTGGAGTTTGTGTATTCCCCCTGGGCTGGCTGGGTTACTCCACATTCCTCCCATAGTCCAAAACCATGTGGTCTACAGGAGGTTGATTGGCATTTCCAAATCGTGTATTCATGTCTTTCTTCACTGTACATTAGTTATTTAATGTTATTATAAAGAAATAGGGAGATTTAAAAAAAAAATGTGCATCACATTATTAATAGTGGGTAGTGGTAAGGATCACCTTTCGATTGCACAAGATCTTGGAAGCATTCCTTTGAGATTCTGCTCCATGTTGAGCATCACACAGGTCCTGCAGGTGCAATTTCATGCTACAGTATACTCCATCCCAAAAGTGTTCTATTTGATTCTGATCTGGTGACTGGGAAAGCCACTGGAAAAAATTGCAATCATTGTCATTTTCATGAAGCCAGTCTGATACGACTTTTGCTTTGTGACATGGTACATTATCATGCTAGAAGTAGCCATCAGAGGATGGGTAAATTGTGGCCATGAGGGGATGTACAGTACATGGCCAACAACATTACTGAAATAGGACGTAGCATCCAAGTAATGAGTGATTAATATTAATGGGTCCAAACAATGCCAAGAAAACTCTCCTGATATTATCGTACCACTTCTACCAGCCTGGACTGATGACACAGGGTAAATTGGGGCCATAGATTCATCATTTCGGTGCCAAATTCCAACCCCACTATTTGTGTGCATCAGCAGAATTTAAGAATCATCAGACCAGGCTATCTTTATCCAGTTTTTAACTGATGATACAGTACATGATTGTTGTTCCTGTTAGCGTTTCCCTGAGCGCATGTTCATCTAGAAAGGAATTGAAAATTCTTTTAATTGTCTCAGAATGACAATGTTAATTTAAAGTAACATAAAAGTTAAGTAGGCAGCACTCCTTGCAGGGTCGAGGGTTTGATAACCTCTGTAACCTCTTCATCATCTTTGAAACACCTGCCACGAAGCGGTTTCTTCAGATTATTTAGAAAAGGAAGAAGTCACTGTCAGAGTAGAGGGGATGAGACAGAATTTCGTTCCCCAGGTCGCCAGACGTTTCACCATTTTGTGAGCTGAATGGGCTGGTGCGTTATCATGAAGAAGGCGAACACACTTCGTGAGCATTCCATGACGCTTTGCCTTGGTTTTGACCCTCTAGCAGCATCGTCCAGAACTGTACCGTGGTTTTTTTTAATCAATAAGAAATGTTCCTGAATATACTCATTCCCGGAGACAGAACATGTTTTCTGTTTTTTTCATACGTTAATATGAATATTATGACCGCCCCTCATATAGGCCCCGTTGAGTGAATTAATAAAGTGCCTGGTTTGTGTGTGTGTGTGTATATACCCTGCGACACATTGGCACCCTGTCCAGGATGTACCCTGCCTAGTGCCCTAAGTCTCCTGGGATAGGCTCCAGACCCTCACGACCCTGTACAGGATAAGCGGTGTAGAAGATGAATGAGGATGAATTAAAGTGTAGTGTTTGTTGAGCTGTAAAAAATAGCTTTTCATTTAGCTACAATGTCAAAATATTTACCTCAGCACTATGCTGGTGATATATAGGTCACTATAGCAGTAAAGCTCCTATGAAGTTTCATTTTTCACAGAGTGGCTGGTAGCACTTTTTCAAGGTAGACTGTAAGGTTTTGGCTTAAAGCTGCTAGAAACATTCTAAAATCAACCATAAAACTATAGGAAAACTATAAATGAAGTGTTTAACATATGTATTTGCGTGTTTGTTTGCTGCTGTAGACTGGCGCAGTGAGGCTGAGGGTGTGTCCCGGACAGGCAGTGTACACAAAGCTGTGTTAACCGTAGAACAGGCAGACGGCAGGCTGGGAGCCGTTGTTCTATGGGGAACTGCTCTCACCTGGCTACAGCAGATCCACACCAACAAGGGTAAAGTGTGTGCTCATTAATTCTACTGAATTTCACTGTAAATGCCAGGGGTGGGAACCCCCAGCAACCTCATTATGTACTTTCATATTTATTCAGAGAGCTGTACACTGATTTCAAACAATTATACAGTACATTATAAGGTATGCATGAAGTGAGTAGTTAATGAAATAAATATTATTCCCCATTCATTTTTATTTCTTGCGGCATGCTGTCTCTTTTGCATTATTCTCATACATTTACATAATTTCTTTCATTTCTCATTCCTTTTCCAGATGCTGTCTGGGAGTTCCAGCTGCTGCTGGTGAAACAGGATGTGACTTCAGGCCTTCTAGAGCTGCACTCCACGCCATGGAGCTCATGTCAGCGTCTGCTCCCAAACAACCCAAAATACAAAGAATTCTGCAGCTCAGTCACTTCACATCGGGGCAGCGGCAGCTTTGAGATTGACCTACACACACTCCTGTCTCAGAAATACACAGGTGAAAGGAGTCTTCAACGAACAGAGTCTTCAACGAACAAAAGGCGTTCTTGAATGATTACTGATTATTTTTCTAATCCTTATCCGTCAGGTGATGTCGATTTGAGAGTTCACATTGTGGCGTTCCAGTTTCATAGTAGTCCTTCCCAGGATGCAATGCTGCTCATGGATGCAGAGATGCCTTTGGAAAGGATCCTGGACATTGTTTCCGGTGATATCACTTTCACTGGATGTGGCATGTGCTGTGCTGAGCTAGACACAGATGAGAATGGTATATATAGACCATGCTACCCGTGTCTGCCTCATACTGGAGTACGTCGTTATTATAGGTAACACTTTCAAACTCACTGTCTTACACTTTATGTACATGCTGTATCACTGTCTAGACTCTGTCTGACTGTCTATCCAGGTGTGTGTAGCCAGATGGATAGATCTGAAGATGAAGATCTTCATCTTCAAGTGTTTGCATCTTCATTTCTTTTATTTACATATATACTCAGCAAAAAAAGAAACACCCTCTGACTGTCAACTGTTTTTACTTTCAGTAAACTTAATGTGTAAATATTTGTAACAATTTTTAATCCGTTACTTGTCACTAAAATGAGTGTTCTGGTCAAACACTAAAAGAGTCAACACCATAAGACATAAACTAAAAATGTTTCACAATGTGTGCCTGAATGAAGGGAGGCTCAAAATCAAAAGTACCAGTCAGTATCTGGTGTGGCCACCAGCTGCTTGAAGTCATGCAGTGCATCTCCTCCTCCTCATCCTGTGCAGGTGTTGTTACACGTGGTCTTCCACTGCGAGGATGATCAGTTGTCCTTCCTGTCTCCCTGTAGCGCTGTCTTAGGCGTCTCACAGTGCGGTCATGGCGATTTATTGCCTTAGCCACATCAGCAGTCCTCATGCCTCCCTGCAGCATGCATAATGCACGTTCACGCAGATGAGCAGGGACCCTGGGCATCTTTCTTTGGGTGTTTTTCACAGTTGGTAGACAAGTCTCTTTAGTGTCCTGCATTTTTAGAACTGTGACCTTAAATGCCTACTTTCTATAAGCTGTTAAGGTGTTAACGACCATTCCACAGGTGCATGTTAATTAATTGATTATGGTTAATTGAACATGCATGGAAAACATTGTTTAAACCCTTTACAATGAAGATCTGGATTTGGATCTGGATTTTTACAACATTATTGTTGAAATACACAGTCCTGAAAAAGGGATGTTTTTTTTTTTTTTTTTGCTGAGTATATAATCTTTACTTCTTTACCTTTATTCTTTGAGTATATAATTTTTTCATATGCGTTTCTACATTTCCTAAAAAACGAATTCGCCTTCAGTCATTGTAAGTCGAAAAGAGTTGGCATGAGGCACAAATTAACATCTAGTGGCAATTAATCCACCTACCGTACCTGCGGTTTTCATAGTAGGGAGGGAACCAAGGAAACAACAGTAAAACCAACATAAACACAGGAAGAGACAGAACTTGAGACTACCTACGCTGTGCTTTGATGTGTGGTTACAAGGGGGTCAAAACTTATATACAAGTAAAAAAATTTAAAGCCCCTTCGAGGCTATATTTAGAAGAGGGTGGTCTCAGATTGTTAGACACAAAATAATTTTACTCAAGTAGAAATAAAATGTAGTCATCCAAAATAATACCCAAGTAAGAGTAAAAAAGTATTCAGTGAAAAGACTACTCAAGTACTGAGTAACTGTTTCAATCACAATACCTGGCTTAATTTTTTTTCAAAATTATAATAATTTTTCAGAGTAATATTAGAGTATACATATATACTGTATATACATATAAACATATAATAACACAAACATGAAAAAGGCATTCTATACTCACCGCAAGATTGTACAGTGAGTGTACAGTGGTTATCCAATCGGAATGGTTATTACCGTCGCGCTCACCGCCGTTTAATGGCGACAGCGGCCAAAATAAATCAGTTGCATTTCAAAGTCATTCGTAAAATGGCCGCCAGGTGGCGCAAAGTGACATTTTCATTCATCGCAGTAAATACAATAGTGATGGTAATTTCCACAACAAACATGAAAAATCTGAACCAGAGCTATTGATGTGTACTGTACAATAATGAGTAAAAAATTTTTATAGTATATTTATTAACTGAAATAAATGACCATATTTCTGTCATTTCCCACTTAAGGGGGTGGGAGAATTTTCAAGCCCCACTTGTCACTTGTACGTAGGATGGATTCACAGGTAGGATGAATTTATAGACCATCGGCTGAAAGTTTTTTTTTTCCCACTGTGCCGCCTGACGTGATTGGTCAAACGGAGTCGTGTGATTATTGTTGCTGTGTTTGATTAGTGAAACGGTCATGCGGTAGATCCACCGGCTGCGTGTGTAGAATAAATGGTTAGAAAAGTAACGAGTCGAACATAGCCGAATGTAGCGGAGTACTGTAAGGGTAGCGTTTCTTCTTCACAAATCTACTCAAGTAAAAGTAAAAAGTAGGGGGCAGTAAAATTTCAAATTTTTTCCAAAAAGTTATTCAAGTAAATGTAACGGAGTATATGTAACTCGTAACTACCCACCTCTGTCTCTCACTCATATATACTCATCATCTATATCATTTTATGGTGTATACAGGGTCGAGGGGCTCTGGAGTCTATCCCAGGAGACGAGGCAGAATACACCCTGGATGGGGTGCCAGTCTGTCGCAGGGCACATTCACACGATTATTCACACATTACAGGCAATTTGGGAACGCCAATTAGCCAAATCTGCATGTCTTTGGACTGTGGGAGGAAACCCACCAATCACGGGGAAAACATTCAAACTCCATGTGCAAAGACCCGAGGCGGGAATCGAACCCAGATCCCGGAGTTGCAAGGCGACAGTGCTACAATAACTACTAAGCCACTGAGAGACAATCCCAATTAAAGAATATTTGTATTCTTTTCATATAGGGAAACATATTTTACAGTATGCATATTATATTTTTGCATCTGTAGAAATTAAATTTCTTATGTTTGCCCAATATCATGTTGAAATATAAAAGGACTGTAGTATGAAATGCTAAAACCATTCTCTCTCGTCTGATTTTAAATAACCCATGTTTTTCTAGGCCTATAGTTCTGACAGTGCGGGAGGGACAGAGTCGGATTTGTGTGCATGTTCCATCTACACTTGTGCAGAAGATCCTGCTTAACACCCCACCAGACAAGCTAAACAAAACCGTAGGTACGGCCTGGAAAAATACAAACAAACCAATCCTTTCCATTTCCTTCTCCAACAGCATTTCACTAGTTTCTCAATGCTGCTTTTATCCCACAGCTCCTGCGTCAGAGGAGAGGTTTGTTCAGGTGGTGGCAAAGAGGATCCACTCCATTTTGTCGGCTCCAAGGTCCATGTTTCATCTCACCATCCGCAGCCATTTCGAATCTGATGAAAACAGCATTCCTGTCATACAGAATTTTTTGCTGTTGGATTTTACTGCACAGGAAGCTTAAAAGCAATGAACGGAATAATTGCAATATATATTGTAATATTGACCTGTATATTTTTTTATTATGTTGATGAATAATTGATGTTTTGCCTTGTTGATGTTCACAGTTAAATGTAAATTGTACAGTAAATGGATAAGAATGTAGAGTGTGTAATTATTCAGCCTTGGCAAATTTCTTTGGTAGAAGAAACCACTTTGAAATGTACTGGTAATGTTCTTGGGAAACAGTTACCTTTGGCATCATTTCCTTACTTAAAATTATGGCAAAACGATTTATTAAAGCCTTTATTGTTCAAAAAAGGAATTTGTATTTCATGACAGTCTCCAGCAAGCTCTAGTACTTCGGTTAATCATGGGAGTGTCATATGGGTTTGTATACATTCATGCTGGAATCAGTGAGAAAATTACTTGCTGGACAGTAAAAAGCAGCTGAAACCCAATTCTTATTTTTATTTACTAAATGCTGTTAAAAAGCATAAGGAGTATTATATAAGCAAATTTATTTTTATAGGCCATCCTCATCAAGTGAGGGGAGGCCATGGCATGAATGGACAGCTTTCCAGGCATCCTGGTCTCGAGCTGCCCTTTCATCAGTGTTGGGTGTAACGCGTTACAAAGTAATACATTAGAGTACTTGCTTTTTTGATGTAATGAGTAATCTAACACCATTTAAGTATTGTTATTTAGTTACTTTTTCAAAAATGTAATCCATGAGCCAGACAGCAGTGATTCCCAATCCCTTAGTGTGCGTGTAAAAGTCGTCCTACAAACCCCGCCCCTGATAACCCGCACCCTCTTTTATTCCTGCTGTTATACCCCTATCTCACCTTATGCGGTTTGACTATGCAAGGACCGACGCGCGGAAAGATGGAAACTCGATCACAGCATCAAAACTCACTGTGAATCATGATGAACCGTACTTAAGGCCACCGCGTGAAACCGCGTAGGTGAGATAGGAGTATTAGTAGTTAACAGATTATGGGCCAAACTTCGCTGAGTGATGATGGTAAAGTAATTATAAAGGTCATGACTAAAACAACATGCATAAGGCAAAGGAATTTTCATTTTCTGCAATGGAAAAGTACTCTAACCTAGTTACTTTTATCAGAAAGTAATGCTGTAATGTAACTGACTACTTTTTAAAGACAGTCATTTTTGTATGTAATTAGGTACTTTAAAATGTAACGTCCCCCAACACTGCCTTTCACTATACATTTTGCAAAGTTCTCACAGATTATACAGTAGAACCCTGGATTGCGAGCATAATTCATTCCGGAAGCATGCTCGTATATCAAAACACTTACATTTAGGCATTTGGCAGACGCTCTTATCCAGAGTGACTTACATTTTTATCTCATTATACATCTGAGCAGTTGAGGGATAAGGGCCTTGCTCAAGGGCCCAACAGTGGCAACTTGGTGGTTGTGGGGTTTGAACCTGGGATCTTCCGAACCGTAGTCCAATGCCTTAACCACTGAGCTACCCCTGGCCCAGTTACCATATATACAAGCTACCCACTTGTATATTAAAGCAAATTTCCCCCATAGTAAATAATGGAAACTCAGACGACTTGTTCCACAACACAGAAATATGCATATAAAAATTATTAATACAAAATATGAAGTAACAATAAAACTAATTAACCTGCACTTTACCTTTGAAAAGAATCGTAGCTGAATTGAGACCAGAGAGAGGAGGGGAGGAGGATGGGAGCTACTGTGTAGGACGACTTTCACACACACACACATACCAGTTTACTGACAGAGACTCTCACTCACAAGCGTGCGCACACACAGACAGACACACACACACATACCAGTTTTTTCCCGACATTGAGTCTTACTCACATTAGTGCACACATACACAAACATACATACACACACACACACACACCGGATTACAGACAGAGACTCTCATACACACAAGCGTGCACACGCATACACACACAAACACAAAATAAAAAATGCTTTGCATGGGCACACATGGTCACATTGTTTTAGTAAATAGCATATGCATGCACAGATGTACGCTAAGTGTGATGTGTGCGCTTGATCTTTTACCAAGTTAAAATTTATTTTTAAATTTTGTTCGTCTTGCAAAACACTTGCGGACCAGGGTAGTCACAATCCTAGGTTTGATTGTACTTTTCTCAGTGGGTCCTGGTTCAAGGTTCAAGATTCAAGGGTAACTTTATTATCCTAAGAGGGGTAATTTGGTTCACAGCCAGCTGCAACATACAACATCAGACAAACAGAGGAAAAATAAATATCAGCACAATTTATCATTCCAACTGGTCAATAACCAAACAGATAGCAACAGGAATAAACAACATTTTAATCTTTTAATCATTGATGGTGGAAACACACCACAAGGACCTGAGTTTATACAAATCCTAAAGGCCATGCAAAGATGTACCAGCAATTTTGGTTGGTCTGTTAAAAACAGATTCAAAGAAACAAGAATAAAAATTTCCCATAAAAGTGGTATTGACTTTAAAACTACAACGCTTATGATTACCTGGGGCTCAAAACACTTACTAAAACCCATACACATCTCCTGCTTCCTCATGCTACACATCTATAGACATAGGGGCTAAGGACCTTTCCCAAGGACCCAACAGTGAAGCTCGAACCCACGGCGATGGTGGTGAAGCTCGAACCCACGACCCTCCATTCAGCAACCCACAGCCTCAATTACCTCACAGATTTGATATTACACTTAGGATTATGTATTTAAAGGTAAAAAAAACCTAACATTTTAAACATTCATAAAGTATTCATGGTAACAATGTGTGCATATTTCGGATAGATTTAACACCTTAATATGAACAACATTAACACTCACCATTGTCTATACTGGTTTATCCGGTATACAGAGTCACAGGGGCCTGGAGCCTATCTCAGGTGACTTAGGGCATGAGGCGGGGTACACCCTGGACAGGGAACACACATATAAACACTTGAGCTCATTCTACTCTTCTGTACAGGCAATTTGTGAATGACAATTAGTCTAATCTGCATGTCTTTGTACTGTGGGAAGAAACTGGAATAGATGAAGGAAACAGGAGAACATGCAAACACCATGTGCACAGACCAGATGCAGGAATCAAACCCAGACCCTGGTGGTGCATGACGATAGTGCTAACTACTAAACCACTGTGCCACCAAGATTAACACATTAGATTCAAGATTAGATTTAAGTAAAAAAATATAATAAACAGCACTATTGCTAGGATTTTATTGTCTCTCGCTACTATACTTAAATATAATCATGAAAATACTTTTTAAAATATTGTATTTTTTTTTAGGTAAATTGTGAATTCGTTGCATATCTCCTGAGTTCATGACTCCATGAATCATTCATTATTAAGTCACGGGAAAAAAAAAATCACCCATTTCTGATACATAGTCATATTTACTCCATGAAAGAATCTGCAAGTCACATGTTCAATGCATCATCTGAATTTCCTAAAGATCAAGAAGAAACATAATTTACAGTATTTCATTTTTTTCCATTTTATACACTGACATTATGAGACTGAACCAGTTTAAATTACAGATTTAAACACTTTATACTGTATACCAAATTCCTTCGTGCCATTAGCATGGATGCTCGGTAAACACAGCGTGTTTACTTTCCAGTTCCATATTCCAACCTGATGTAATCTTGTAATTTAAACTGAAAAATGCTGTAAATTAGATACTGTATCCTTCCAACCATCTGTAGTCCAACTACGAACCATTTAGGCCAATGGTGGTTACCATTGTATTTATTCCCATTTCATGACCATAACATTCACACACACATTTACACACTACAGGCAATTCGGGAACGCCAGATAGCCTTTTGGACTGTGGGACGACTGGGAGCCTATCCCAGGAGACTTACGATACAAGGCAGGGTACACCGTGGACAGACCTACTGTACCCTATCCACCAATCTATCGTATGGCACACGCACATACTGTACACACACTCACACGCTATTCTCACACAACAGGCAATATGGGAACGCTAATTAACCTAACCTGAATGTCTTTGTAGTGTGGGAGGAAACCAGAGTACCCGGAGGAAACCCACCAAGCCCGGGGAGACCTCGAGGAGGGGAATCAAACCCAGACCCTGGAGGTGTAAGATCACACGCTATCCTGCCACCAAATTCTATGTAAATATATATTTTATATTATATATTATTTTTATTAAATTTAAAGATTATTATTGCTTGAGTTAGGTCAGAACAGGTTCTAATACCAGTATCCAAAAAAATAATTTAAAAAACACTTTTAAAAAATACATTACACCTTCTATTTGTCGTAATAATTATTTCTGGCCGCTTTACGGTTACTGACACGCTGAGTTTCACTCTTTCGCAAGCCTTAAGCCGTGTACGTTTGACACATGAGCGGAAGTTTGGGAACATATGCAAATTAAGCGCTTCGTGAGGAACCAATCGGGTGTTTGCTTAGAGGTCACGTGGATACGGAATTCCCCCTCAGAGTCCGGGGCTTTCCAGGTTCGATGCCCGCCACACGCCACTGCGTTCAGTCACTCAGGACAGTCTAAATCTAACTCACACAGCAAGGATGAGAGAATTATATCTTCTGCAGCTTGAGGGAGATTTCTAAACAATAATTTAGCCTTTATCTGCTGAATATTCTTAAAGAAAAACTAACACCGAGTGAAGATAATCATCATACAGGTAAGTGTAATAGAATATTCTCTGTATAATGAACTACCATTTCCTGCGATACTTAAGTCCTGTTAGAGAAACTGCACTGTCACCTGGATGACTACTGGATGGCATTTTATTTGATATAGTCTTATGTTTACAATTTGAAACTTTGGTAATATATATATATATGGTGTCAGTAATTGTTGTTAGATAATGCATACTACCACTACCTGTATTATATATTACTCTAGTAAATACTGTCCATTTCACTTTCACATAATGTTCAGTAATGCATAACTACTATATAATTTACCTGCAGGAAAACACCTGGATGTTACTGATGTTAACACATAGATAATTCCAAATACATTTCTAAGCCTTTTGATCTATTCATTTCATTCTTTTTTTTTGTCTAAATAAGAGTAGATTCTTGTTAACCTGTACACATCAAGCTGTAATGTAAAGTAGGTGTGGGGTGGCTGGAAATTCCCTGACAATGTCTGTGAACTTCTTGGACTTAACCGACCAGGTCTTTTTGACTTATTTGTCGGGAACAAGGGGAATCACATCCACAGGAAGCAACAACTGTGTAAAACAATTTTTGTATGAATTTCCCACAGCTCATTTTGGATTTGTACAACGGTTCTCAGCATGGCCGGAGCTCTGAGGTACAGACCATCAGTTTTACATACTTTTACACTTTTAAATACACATCAATAGAGTGTTAATGTTTTCAGACATATAGAACAGTCCAAAAGTCTCAAAACACTAGTCAAAATGTGTATTTTTGGTAACTTTTTTGTAATTTAATGCAACGTTTTTAAAAGTACTATATCATTCAGTCTATATCAGTACAATATCAGTATGTCTCAAAAGTCTTCATACATAAGGGAATTTAACAGTTTTAAACCAAATGTATTTTAAAATGGTTCCTACTTTGATTATTTACTGTATAATTTCAGACAGTTTAGATTTTAAGAATACATATGACAAAAAGAGGAGTTTATTAATGTTATTTAAAATCCAGGGTCAGACATGAACTTTAGGCTTTCTTGATATTTTGCCATGTTCCATGTTTTGCTGTAATTACAGCATTCCCACGAGGTGCTAGAGAAAAATCTGATTTTCCATGTTAGGTCAAATCCATTGATTTGAAGTGTCATCTGAAAATGTCCATATTTCTATGGACATTAACATGCTCAATATCCCCAATTTGCTTTCATTTAAACCATGACAAATAATGCAGATCCTTAAGTTACTTAACCTATCGATAATTTACTTTCTTTTGTTTAAAAATTTTCAAAAACTTTGATTTTTTCCAAATCACTATTTTAAAGGAACAAAAAAAAATCACAAAGAGTTTCATTGTGGTTTTAGACTTTTGGATTGAAGATTAAGCAACAAATTAGTTGTCAGTTAGCCATACTGCATGTTGCAACAGTCCTGCATAGTGAGGTCTCAGTTTGTGTAGATTGTTCTAGAAATCTTACCTCCCTTTATAATTAAGATTTAAACATTTGCAAGAAAGGATATACAGTAGCCAGGTGCATACGCAGGAATGTGTGTGCAGCTTGTGTATTTGTGTTTAATAAATGATATTATAGATGTATCATACAGTAATAGTTTTGCATGTTGTGATTTTACATACACGACCAGTCAAACGTTTGAACACGCCTTCTAACCTGATTTTTTATTTCTTTCTACAAACAATGCTGAAAGCGTCCAAAATATGCAATAATCTTCCTTAAACAGTTGATATTGAGACGTGTCTGCTACTTATGCTCTGTACAGCCTCCAAAACGCATCTAATCTGGTAATGTAACTCTAAATGAACTTCTCTGCAGGATGAGATGCTTGATGAGTTTTACAAATGTACTTGACTTTACTGTTCTTGCAAGGGCTGTTACAGAACAGCTGACCTTCATATCCTAAAATAACCACTGACTGTTACTTAATTACCTTGTGCCATAAGTGTTATGTCATCTGGAACATAGAAAAATCCAAACTTGTGTCTGAACGTTTGACTGGTACTGTATGTACAGTTCTTTGCATGAATAGATGCAAAAAGATATAGAGACCAATTTATTAGTTGCAGGAGTTGTGTAATTTAAATAGCTGTCCTGGTATATACTGTATTTGTTTAGTCCTGTGCTGTTCTTGTGTGGAAAGATATATATGTCAGAATGTCACTGTTCCAATGGAACGATGATTTAATAAAGATAGGATATAGCATTTTATCAAGTAATAATCTATACGTCTGGGTTTAAGTATATTTAACTACCATAAATGCATAGGATTTATTCAGGAGTTACAAGCGTCTAGTCTTCTGGTGGTCTGTGCAAATGGGGCCTACATGCTGTACCTCATGCTGAATGTCCAGGATTCTCCCTGGTGTAGATATTGATATCTGAAGATGCATCTTTTATAACTTAAGTTTCATGTGGCAAAGCATTAGAAAATCTCTAAATGATTTAAATGATCCTTGACCTTCTTTGAGTATAAAAAAAAATTGGAAGACATTTTGTTAAAAAGTGTTTCTTTCCCTAGTGTATGGAGGTTTTGTTACAGTCACTAATTTGCTGCAAACTTTAGTGTTTAGTAAATCCTACAACATCTGTAAAGCTTTCCAAAACATTTCCAAATCTTGAACTTACTCGTCACCTGATTGTATTTTTTGCACATAGACAATCGTCTTATACCTTATACTCTACCAATTTACCTTGGTTTAAAGGTACTAAACACAGGTTGCTTGTAAATATATAACGTGACATTTTTATGTTAGACGACTTCATGACATTATGAAGTATATTATAAACATTAACCCGTTTGGGGATTTGGGACTGCACACAACTGAACAGAAAAAGTTTGGTGGGCAGTCCCCTTGGCAAGTCTAGATAGTCTGTACTCTACACTGAGTGCCCTGTCAAGACGTGTGAATTAGAAGTTGACTAATTCTGCAACAGAGTCTTTCACTTAGAAAGATGTTGATTTGAATAGATTCCACCTCATTGGAGTTTTTTTGAGCTTCCTTTAAAATGATTACCATATTTTGTTTCAGAGCTTTAGGTTTAACCAAAAGCCCCTATATGGAAATTTAGGGAAATGATGTCTAGTGATTTTTGGGAATGTAAAAGAGTGATACACGGGACCTCATGACACCTTCCTGGATTGGTGTGATGATTTCCAGGAAAAAAAAAGTAGAACAAATTGTTCTGAAACCACCTAATTGACACAGATTTTATATTAGAAAAGTGTATACCTCTTCTTAGAGTACACTCTAAGTGAATTGTGATCATTTATGGAGTGCATAAAGGATTTTGTATATTATTTTAGTTGCATGGTTAACCCTTATGTCCTGTTCACTAGGCTCTTTGGAAGGGGATTTTCCAAGGCTAGCGTTGTGTATTTAAGGCATGATTTGGAATTCACACAACAACAACCTGTCTTAATGAACACTTTATTTAAAATCTATTTTAAAATAGTCATTTTATATTATGATTATATATAGTATACACAATAAAAACAGAGAACTGGATATGGTTTGCTTACCCACTATACTCATTTTCACTTGTTTGTTGATTAGACTCGGAGCATACTCAGCTGAATTTAATCTGAATTCTCAAAAGGTTCTTAAAACTTTTTGTAGTCGTGTAGAGCGCCGCTTTAATAGAACTTAATTTTTAAATTGATACATGTTTTACTGTTAGTACTACGTATATAGTATATAGTATGTGTGTATATATATATATATATATATATATATATATATATATATATATATATATATATATATATATATATATATATAGATAGCTGAAGCAAGGCAGATCAGCACTATATCAGTACTATTTAAACAAAAATTCCCCAAATGTACAGAATCCCTCTCAATCTGGCAACACTGACTGTATAACGCAAACCATTATACAGTGTGCGTGTCTCAGCTTCTGACATCAGAGGCAGCACTGAGCTGGTATTCTCGGGGCTTTCCTGTGTGTTTGTTCACTTCCTGGAAGTAACGCACGCAGGGGAGGGAGGGTGAAAGAGAGTGAGAGAGCGGAAGAGAGAGAGAGAGAGATAGAGAGACTAAGGCAGAAAAAACACCACTGCATATGCCATTCTGCCTTATAGAAAGTGAAACCAACCTCATCTGAGGCCTTGCTAAGACTCGCTGCTTCTCTCCATTTTGTTTGTCAGGTACGTTAAACCGGGGAAGGCCTTTATGTCTGTTTTCGTGTCACGGCTTGGATTAGTAAAGTGGGGGAAAGGCAGGAGGGAGTTTAGAGGAAGAGCCGCAGCAGGGTGTTACAGACTCAGGCAGTATTCTATGAATCACAGGCATGACTGATTAGGGTTCTTTCTGAGCTCGAGGGAGATTTTTTTTTGTTGCTCTAAATCTAGTGCCTGATTAACACTTGATTCTGTTTCTCTTCCATTCCAGCATGGACGAAAGTCAGTACGGCATGAAACTGCTGGACAACGAGGTAAGATTTTTGTAATTCAGCACTCACTCTACTATGAGCTTGTACTGTTTAACCTGAGGCCTGGGGATCTCTGAATGGTTTTGGAATGTAAACTTTGCATCACCTAAAAAGGGGTATTCCATGAGCATTTGTGGAGGTCCAGATACATGTACATGTATTTGATCGCTTAAATTGATCGAATAACCAACAGTTACCTCTTAACACTTAAACATTGATTGATAAGATATGAAATGAGAAATCAGTTTTAAACTTGGGCAAATTTTTTTTTAATAATTAGCACATTTCTCTGTCAAGTTGCATTTTAAAATGTAGTTTCGTTATTGATGCTTTTCCTAAAAACTCGACATAAACGCATGCATGGTTCGTGAAACAGAAGGCATCCTTGCTCATATTCAGAAGAACTAGCGTCACCGAACTACGGTGAATTTTCCCCCCCGCATGTTTTTCGGCTGTTGCTGTATTTTTTGAGTTCTTGTTTTGATACTCTGAAATGACAACAAATCTAGACAAATCCCCACCTACTCGCTAAAGCTAAATGTATATGAACAAAAGCATCAGGACCACAAATCATCACAACCTCTCACATCAGCTAAGAGGAGTGTGAGTTTGTCTACGATGATGGCGTGCTACTGTACATTATCATGAACTGAACTTGTTTAAGTCTGTAACACAGGTCTAAGGTTAAACATAGATAAACTATATATATATTTTATTTTATTTTTTTATTTTTATTTTAACCAATTCTGTTATTTTCACAGTTTGTGATGGACGTCTCCTATCATCAATACGTGCCCTCGTTTGAGATTAAAACAGAGCCCTATATTACAGAGACCTGTGAGTAACCCTCCACAGCACATTGTGAATGTTTGACTCCGTGTATGCATGTGAATTTGATGTTTCTGTATATGATTGCTAATGGTCAGTCAGTGGTGATGAACACAGTCTCTGTTTATTTCAGCTCACGGACCTTACTTACAGATAATTGAGGAACCCAAACAAGTAAGTACGCACATTCCTGGATATGTTTTCTTGTAAAAAGAGCTTGAATGTGTGGGTTAAAAAAAAAAGTTTAAAAGTTGTAAAACTACAAAATAATTAATATATATATAAAAAACAGTTCATTAATGAATCAATGATCAATAAATCAATAATTTGCCTTAGTTGGTAGTTTGGTAGTTTTAAGTTGTATGTGTATAGACATATTCCCAGAAGATGAATACGTGCAGTGACTAAACCACGTGGCAGTCTTACATTATGTGTCTCGTGATGTAAAGCCATGTTCAAAGGGAAATTCCCATCATTTCTTATTTTGACTTCTGTGGATCATCTTTAATCATAAAGTTGCAGCTCCACTTTAATTCTAATAACTTGTGTCTCGCGTGTTGACAGAGAGGCTTCCGGTTTCGTTATGAGTGTGAGGGTCCATCTCATGGGGGTCTGCCTGGTGCTTCCAGTGAGAGGAACAGGAGGACGTATCCCACCGTTAAGGTAAGAAGAGGAAACACGCATACTGTATATCAGGAGCTGTCCTGTATTCTCTTATATTATTCTCAAAAGCATATTAGTAAAAACAAAAAAAGGAATTTTCTCAAGTTCTCAATTTTCTCAATGAATGAAATGCTCTTTGTTTCTTTGCCTCCATGTACAGGTGTGTAACTATGTGGGAACCGCTCGGGTCGAGGTGCAGCTCGTGACACACACCGATCCGCCTCGTGTCCACGCGCACAGCCTCGTTGGAAAACATTGTAACGAGAACGGAACATGCAGCATAGATGTAGGTCCCAATGACCTCACAGCACAGTAAGTAGCAAAACTCCTTACTTTATTCGGATCGCAGCTCATAGTGCCTTTACTGTACCATACAGTAGCATTTACAATTGTCTTGCTAAACATAACTTGCTAAACATAGCTTACAGTAAATCAGTAAAAAATGTCCAGTTTCCTGCTAGTGTCTTGTTTGTGTTTTGGTGTAACCTCTGTACTGTTTTGTGTACCTCTTTTGTTCAGGTTCAGCAATTTGGGTATTCTTCATGTCACTAAAAGGGGAGTAGGAGAGGTTCTGACAAAAAGACTGAGAGAAGAGAGAAAGAGAGCCATGCAGCCCGGATTCCATTTTAGCGGTGAGATACAGTTTCTCCGTGCATACAGAGCTGAGTGAGATCATTTAGATGTGGACTCGCCTCGTGTTCTTCCTTGTTTAGTTTTTGCTCCGTGTTACCCGGTCGTTAGAGGGGAAACTACTATAGATATTAAGTAGCTGAACGATTCCTTTTTGACACTTTGATTCATGGCTTTATATCACATTTGCTTATATTACATGCATGCTTTCTCCTCAGTGTCATTTATTCACACTGTAAAGTTTTCGCTGCCTCGGGTCTGTGTGCTTGGAGTTTGTTTCTCCCAGTGCTTGGTGGGTTTCCTCCGGGTACTCCGGTTTCCTCCCATAGTTCAAAGAGATGCAGATTTGGCTAACTGGCATGTTGTGTATGTGTGTGTGTGTGTGTGTGTGTGTGTGTGTGCACTATGATGGATTGACATCCATCCGAGTTTACCCTGCCTAGTGCCCCAAGTCCCCTGGGCTAGATTTCAGGATAAACAGTATAGAGATTGAGATTGATTGGTTTGTATTGTCGTGTCTAGTGTATGTGAACTTCTGAAAAACTAATAATTTAATATTTAATATAATATTTGAAATAAAATTAAAGTTGAATTTTGTTGGTTCCAGATACAGATGAGCAGTCTATTGTACGAGAAGCAAAAGAGCTGGGCAAGAGCATGGACCTGAACATAGTGAGGTTAAAGTTCACAGCTTACCTTAAAGACAGCAATGGCGGATTCACCAGAGCTTTGAAACCAGTCATTTCCAACCCCATCTACGACAGCAGTACGTTTTTTTTTTTTTCCCTTTTCAACTTTTCACCTCTTCGATGATTTTGCGATGTCATGAGCTCAGTTCTTTAATCACTCAATTTTTTTCTAGAATCCCCCAACGCGTCCAATCTCAAAATCTCGCGCATGGATAAGACTTGCGGCTCGGTGATGGGAGGTGATGAGATTTTCCTGCTGTGCGACAAAGTTCAGAAAGGTACAAGCTCTATTCCCCGGCACGGGTACATAATGAGTTTCTTTAAAAGAGTGATTGAGACAGATATGCTTCTGCTTCCAGATGATATCGAGATTCGTTTCTATGAGGAGGACGATGATGGAGGCTGGGAAGCGTACGGAGATTTCTCTCCCACTGATGTACACAAACAGGTGTGTTAATAGGCTATGATGATTGTATAGGAAAGTATTTACAGTAGCTTGTTTGTGCACGGACCTCACTTACTCATCCTTTAGCCATGTCCACTCGTGATTAGGCTGGACTTTTAGGTATTTTTTCAACACATCCTGCTGGAAAGTACAGTGTTATTTATCAAGTCTCCGCCCTCTTCCAGTATGCCATAGTCTTTAAAACACCACCTTATCACAAAGAAATCGAGAGACCCGTCACTGTCTTTCTGCAACTCAAGAGGAAGAAGGGTGGAGACTTCAGCGAGCCCAAACAGTTTACCTACATCCCACAATTTCCAGGTCAGTATAAATGACTGCTAAGCCTTTCATCATTTCCATAACTTTAACATTCCTCACACCATTCTGTTTTTGTCTATTTGTTGTATATAACGTGGATTTACTTTGGAATATTATGTCCTCAGATAAAGAGGAGGTTCAGCGAAAGAGGATGAAGTCTCTTCCGCAACCCTACGACAGCTGGCGGGGGCCAGGGGGTCCGGGTGGAGCAGGCGGGAACATGGGCAGAGGAGCTGGCGGCTTTGGAGGTGGTGGAGGAGGAGGAATATTAGGAGGAGGTAAGCTCTAGTTGTTAAATTCTTAGGGATGATGGATAATATACTTAGGATATTTTTTTTCTCAGCTAATGATCTTCTATGTTTCAAATCTATATATAAAGTATATACAGTCACCAGTGCTGTTTTAGCGAATGGCCAGGACAATGCACATACAGTACAACAATGCTGAAGGAAATGTTCAGTTCATGGCAAGTTTTGAGTCAAGTTCATACAGTATGGAAACATGCCTAATATATATTTTTTTATAGGATTCTCATTTAATCACCTGGATGGGCAGGGCTACTATGGTGGCAATTGCGGTGGATTTGCAGGAGGCACACAGATGGCAGGATCGTCTCCCCAGCCGCACAAAGCCCAGGAACAGCAACAGCAACCGCGTGAGACACCAGCCAGCACATCTGCACAGCAGCAGCTCTTTCAGATCGGTGAGCAGCAGATCAGTCGCTATAACCTTCGCTGGCCAGCGGAGAATGTTCTGCTGTGCACGGTGTTTTCAAGGTTCATGCTGTTGCATCTCGCATCATATCATACTGTGTTTTTCAGTTTCGGCTCTTCAGAAACAGACCACCGTAGCTGCCAAGCACAGCGCCAAGGCCCTGCTGGACTACTGCAGCACGGGGGATGTACGCTTTCTCCTGGACATGCAAAGACAACTTTGTGGCGTACAGGACGAGAACGGAGACACGTAAGTCTGTTTAGTCATTCTTCTTGAATAGGCAAATTATGAGGAAATGATTTATATATATATATATATATATATATATATATATATATATATATATAAAATTATTCGATTATCTGTAAGGCGGTGTAGTGGTTAGCACTGTCGCCTTGCACCTCCAGGGTCTGGGTTCGATTCTCGGCCAGGCTCGATTCCCGTCTCTGTGTGCATGGAGTTTGCATGTTCTCCCCGTGCTTAGTGGGTTTCCTCCGGGTACTCCGGTTTCCTCCCACAGTCCAAAAATATGCAGGTTAGGCTAATTGGCGTTCCCAAATTGACCGTAGTGTGTGATTGGGTGGGTGAGTGAGTGTGTGTGTGTGTGTGCTCTGCGATGGATTGGCACCCTGTCTAGGTTGTACACCGCCTAGTGCCCGAAGTCTCCTGGGATAGGCTCCAGGTCCCCCGCGACCCTGAACACAGGATTAAGCGGTATAGAAAATGAATGAATGAATGAATGAATGAACGATTATCTGTAGTTTTTTGGACGGGTTATTGAATTTTTTCTTTTATATATATATATATATATATATATATATATATATATGTGTGTGTGTGTGTTTATTTTCCTTACTGTGGTGTTTTACAGGCCCTTACACTTGGCCATCATCCACCAGCAGCCAACAGTGGCCTCAAAGCTTATTCAGACCATCTTAAACACTCCCCAATCCAAATTCATCAACAAGTTCAACCACCTCAGCCAGGTAACTACCACAGTATTCAGATACTCTGTACATTTTCTGACTACAAATGTCAGAATGATGAAGAGTACTAGAATTTCAGAGCAAGTCAGTAACTAAAAAATAAATAAAAGTCCATAGACCTCCTCCATACCTCCTACATACTGTACTGTAGGTCTCTGGTTGTTCATCTACTATGTCAGTCAGATCACTGGGTACATATTTTTTTTGTTATAGAGGGATGATCTCTAGGTTATATATATACTGCACAAAAAAATTAAGAGAACACTCCTGGTTTGACTTACATACACATATGAGGGGCGTTCAAGTCAAACCGGGACTAAGTGTTCCCTTAATTTTTTCGAGCAGTATATATTATTAGACAGCACTCCCGATCCTTCATCTATGCAACTCAATATCTTGACATACATAGTAAACTGATATAAAACAGCATGCGATTAATAATTTTGCAAAGGCATTTGCATATTAGAATGTGAGATGCTACTGTAAAGTCTTCAACAATAGAATTTGAAATAATATTTTTCATACTTAAGACACAAATTCTAATAGAATCCTAAAAGTTAATGAAAAGTTAATAAAGCTTACTGGTGCATTTAATTCATTAGAAGTATTAATGACTTTCTCCTCTCCAGACCCCTCTGCATTTGGCTGTGATCACCCAGCAGCCCAAGTTGATGGAGATCTTGCTAAGAGCAGGTGCAGACCCTACTTTACTGGACAGGGATGGACGCACAGCGGTGCATCTGGCTGCCCATGCCGGAGACGAGACCATCCTGAGAGTGTTGCTGAACATGCTAGGAGATCGCCATTCTCACCTGCTGAACACCGCGGACTTTTCAGGTGAGGACCATGATTATTCCAACAGGACGTACATGGCTTCAGCTGTTGAGTAATAACTACTACTATATGTATTTGTAATGGCTGTCAACTATTACAGTTGCACTCTATTGCCAGCTTAAATTAGATACAGTAACATGTGACTATGATATTCTTAGTATTACCAGATCATGCAGCTACACTTGGCACTCAATAGCATAACAGTAGTGATGTTAGTCTGTGCTGAAATTTCTTTGTCTTTTTGAGTTAGTGCTACAGAGTAATTCATTTTTATTCGGACCCAGGTCTCTACCCGCTGCACCTGGCTGTGAGAAAAGGAGGCGAGCGCTGCCTGCGTGTCCTGGCCGAGGCCGGTGCCAAGATCAACATGCCCGAACAGAAGAGCGGCTGCACGGCATTACACCTGGCTGTCAAGGAGAACCTTTTCAAAGTGGCCCACACGCTCATCACAGAGGTAGAGAAAAACAAAAAATGTACAATCTGCAACAAATTTGGGTTATACTTGACCAAATGACATTGATCTTGAACAATATGCATGTTTGAAATTGGAACCTTTCAATTCTGAAAAATCGGAAGAGGTGTTTAAAACCAGAAGTAGGAAAAAATATTCGACTTAAGTGATCTAACAAGAGTCAGCCTGGGGTTGCCTTATTGTCTGGAGACTGCATGTATAAATGTTGGTGATATCTCAGCCGTCTGTGTCCTGGGAGTGCAGGAGACTCTATCTCTTCATCATAAATCACCCCTGCTAATCAGTACAACACTAGCCAATTCAACGTAGGCATATTTATGCTAGATAAAGCAAAGTGTCATCATGAGCAATAGTGTGGTGGAAGAATGCGTTAGTCTTTATCTTCCCAGATTGACCAGAACAAATTAAGACACAATTTTTTAATACTATAAAAATAAACATTTAGCATCGAATGAGTCGCCGAAATTCATGGTCCTCTCTGGTTCTCTTGCAGCTGAAGGCTGATGTTAATTCATGTACATTTGGAGGAAACAGTCCACTGCACCTGGCTGCCAGTCTGGGCTCTCCACCCCTCTGCTCCTTGCTTATCGCAGCAGGTAAAGTGAAACACTTTCATCCCAGACTGTAGTGGGTCATTTGCACCGTTCGCATGTAATCATCGACGCTCCTCTCCTCAGGCGCCGATAAACAACTGGAGAACGATGAGCCACTCTTCGGCTACTCCTCGTCGTCCGATGAGGAAGATCAAGGCGAAAGCAAAGAGGGGAAGGTCGAGAAGGACGTAGCCGAGCACGTACAAGAAATGTCGTTATCACCCGAGAGAAGTCGAGTCAACCCACGCAAGAGACCGGCAGTCGGACACACTCCTTTTGACCTGGCCAACTGTCAGAAGGTGAGAAACGCAGAATAGAGCCCGGGTTAGTGTGATGGTGTTGTTGTAGAAGAGGCGAGCCATGCTAACATCAACATCTCTTATACAGGTTAGAGATCTTTTGGACAATACGAAGCCCAGTCACCATTCACCTAAGAAGACAAAAAAAAGTACTGAAGATGGTAAGTGAGATTTCTGAAGCTTTTTTTTTTTTATGGCATACATCCTAAAATAAAAATAAAACTATGTTCTTTGAATCTCTGTGCAGTGAGCCAACCTCTGGACAACGAAACCGTCAATAAGCTTAGTGAAATCCTCAACAAAAGCCAAGTGCCATGGAAAGACCTGGCAGAGAAACTAGGCATGCTCACGCTGACACACTTGTACCAAGAAAGCCCCTCACCCTGCAGGAACCTTCTCGAAAACTACCAGGTGAAAGGCTGACACCTCATCACATTCTTTTTCACCATCACACAGTACAGTACGTCAAAGCTGTGACTTTCCGTCACTGTTGCTTAAAGGTTCCAGATAGATATTTCCAGAGTGATCGCAGCTCATGTGCTTGTAAATACGAGCTGGTCAATTGTCTGAATCTCAGTCACAGCTCTTGAAGTGTCTCTTACAGTAAATGCGGTTTGATCACGGAAACAACACATGAACACATACATACATACACACACACACACACCACCAGCACCACAATGTGTAAACACCTACTCTTCATGACAGTAAACTACGTGTAACAGATTTGTGACAATCCATAACCTTTTGTAGTACTGATTAGATTAGATTTTTTTTGCTGTACGTTACTACATGTATGCAAAAGTCTTGAGCCCCCCCCAATTCCTTCATATTGAATGTAATGAAATGATATCGATTTAGTTAAAGAAATGGGAACATATGTTGTACTGTGACAGGTTGCAAAGTGACTAATGATACGTTTTAAAAATTGGTTGTTTATGCAACAACCTCAGCAGCGACCTCATTTCCCCTCTCGTCTGTTCCAACCACTCATCATCTGTCATCATCTGGACTTGTTTGTTTCTCACTGGTTTGTGCCATTAGGTTAGATGTTTTTTATGCATGAATGATCCATAGGTCTTAACTAGACAAACATAATTCCTCTGAAACTGGTCAGGTTCAGGGACTGAACTGTAAATGAGAACCAAAAATGAAAGCCTCGAGACTTTTGTACAGTCCTGTAGCATCACTCAGCGCTACTAGGTTATACATACTGTATGTTGCTTATCCTGCCCTGTATGTGTGTGATTGCAGTTAAGTGGAGGTCCATTAGAGGGGCTTGTGGATGCACTGCAGACTCTCGGTCTAAAAGAAGGAGTCCAACTTCTGAAAGCCAGGCAACCCAGTGAAGACAAGCAGAGGACAGGTATGAAGCTTTCTTACCATAATGAAGGTCAGACTAGGATATTAGATCATGTACCATAACCACAATTCCTCCTTAATTCACATGGAAACTTACTATAACATACTATAACTGACAATGTCCTCTGTGCTCGTAGACACGACAGTGGACAGCGGCTTTGGCAGTCAGGAGGCGGACACTCCAGCCGTGGCTAATGACTGAACAGTGAAGTTCTACGAAACAAACTTTGATATTTTATCATCAACTGGATGTCAGTTTGTCCTTCCCAACCTGTCACAGTGAAGAACTGGCGAGCCGGGTTTACACACCGATCGTTTAAGTGCTGAGAGAGACTCAGGTGAAGGTTATGTCTGGTGCTGTAAATGCCACGTGTAATGTATTCACATTTGTGGAAAATTATAAGAAAGAGATACTGAGACATTATTCATCTTCAATATCCCAGATGTAATGTGCAGTTTATAACCTTAGGGCACTGTAGTGCCCTGGTTTTCCATTTTATGATTGTGTTAATATTCTAATGTATTCGATTATAAATGCATTCTTCTGTGTTGCTGACTGCTTTTGATTTAGTGTATTACTAATACTGTGTATTTATATGAGGTATGTTTTTTTCAGCTATATACCTGTGCAATAGACTCATGCTTGAATGTGTTTTGATACATTGCACATCTAAGTGTTTGCTTTCTGGCGGTCATTGAAATAAATATATTTTAAAAATAAACGTTTAGTTTAATCCTGGTCGTTCTATGTTTGCACCCGTCATAAGAACATGCAGGTTGGCTGAGGTGTAAATGAGTGTGTGTGTGTGTGTGTATGCATGGTGCCCTGTGATTGCCTGGCATGCCATCTGGGGTAAATTCTCCATCCTTGTGCCCCACGTTGCACGGATAATCTCTGCATCCTCTATTATTCTGACCGGGATAAACCCGTGGACCTTTGTTTGGGATTAAAAATGTACTCATTCGTAATACTTAATACTATATTAGACATTTGGCAGATATGCGTTTTATTATATCGATGCCTTCAAAACATACAAACAAATAGAGCATTATAGTTTTATTACTGAGCAGTGGAAACATAATACAATATGTAAAACTACAAGCAAACACTGACCTAACAGAACTATTGAAACATACAGTAGACCACTGGGGTGTCAACAAACTGCTCAGTGATCGCTGTAAAAACACTGTGAACCCTTTTTTTTTTTTTTTTTTTAATCATAAACACATAACATGAATTATAAATCTCCACAATATATAAATAGATCTCATGTCATTCAATAAAGCCTGCACAAATATTACCCAAAGTGCAGCGGGGCATCATGACTTAAGTGCTATAGATTGATTTAGGTCTTAGGTCTGATGTGTATGAAGTTAATTAAAGGGACGTGTTTTTTCAGAAGATGCTGAGCCACCTTGAGCTGCCCCAACAGTGTATCTTGGCACACACGGTCCTGGAGGAATGAACTCTATTTTTCCAAAATACCTTATAACTCCATACTGTACATAACACTCGGCTCCAAATTCTTACACGGGTGTTAGTTGGGTTGAGATCCGGTGAGCGTGAATATAACATAGTATAACATTTCCCTTCATTTCATCCTCATCAAACTCATCATACTATTATAATAGCTATTGTGCCCTGTGGATGTGATGAGGTCACCCTGAAAGAGATCGCTTCCATCAGGATAGAAAAGTTTCACCATAAAACAAAATGAAAGTTTGAAAATGAAAAACTTTGTATGATTTGAGGTGACTTTTTTTTTTTTTTTTGCTTTTTGTACAAGTGGACCCAAACCATGCCAGCAAACTTCCTTAAGTATAACAAAGCCGCTGTGTTTGCACTTTAATTTATCCACTGCCTGTTTACATGTTTTCTCATTTACAAGATTGCAGCTCTAACAGTCATTTTAGCTTTTTGTGACCTGTCTGGTTACACAATTTTACAATATTTTGGATTCTTTAGTTCCTGCTATGATGAAAGGACATTACTGTATTTAGAAATACTTCACAGACATTCAGTCACATACTGTAAGTGTCTGCCTTGATACCTGTGCTATTATTCTTATGAAGCGCAATATAAATAATTGTTCTCCAATACAGATGAGGTAATACAGGTTATCCTTCCTCTACTGCCCCCTTCTGGCAGGAATGTGCTCTGTGCACTGAAGTACTTGAAAATGGGAGCCTGAGAAGGAAAAGTCTTTGACAGCAGTTAAAAATTATCTTTTTTTTTTTTTTTTTTCATGATCTTATTTGTGTTTATCAGCCGTCCACATTCACAGTATGGACACACGATGTACAATTCTCACATAAACACTGAAGCAAACGTTGCTGGTGTCACTTGCTATATATGTACACATCACACACACCTTTCTCTAAACCAGGGGCACTAAAACATTTAACATCTGTTTTAAAATCACCGTGAATGAAATATGATAACATTGTTAGCACAGATTTATTTTACAAACATCATCCAGCATAATAGATCATATTTTGGCTATTTTTGTGTCATTGGGTTAAGATAAGAATATTCAAAATCAGGGCCGATTTTTTTTGTTTTGTTACTAATGTTTGGATTATAATCATAAATTCAAGTGGCTCATCAAACAGGTCAATAACTCTACAAATATCAATTGTAACGAGCTAAAAAAAAAAACAATCATGAACCCCTGGTCTATGCTTCGTGGACCTGCGGGGATTCCTAGATGAGATTAGGAATTAGATGGCTCTAATCTTTGAATTTTTGCCAGCTGTAATGTGCTTTCAGAAAGAAAGCCGTACAAAATGTACAAAGGATACAGTGGGAATGCAAAAATGGGGAACTGATTGTCTTTACATCACAAGCATGCTCGAAACATGATTTAAAAAAATTCTATACATCATCCTATATAAAGCTGTGTTCAAGCAAGGAAAAAGAAAAAAATGTTTTTCTAATAATTAAAAAAAAAAAAAAAAAAGAAAGAAATTTCCCATTGTGATAATGCATGTGCTACCATTTACGGTAACAAAGAGGCTCAGATTTTTGTCTCCAAAAAACTCTTCATTGTGGTGGACGGTCTGGTTCCGTGGCTTTAGTGGGGGCATGTTGTTGTTGAAGAAAAAAAAAAAAGAGATGCACAAAAACATTAAGTAGTCTATGCCTTCTATACAGCATATAGGTCAAGCTTAGAGAAGTAGAAAGCAGGCTAAAAAGGCAAGAAAGATAAAGTGAGGATGGCTATATTCACACTCATCTGCCCTCTGTAGGCCAGTTTAGCATTCACCGGCCACAAAAACATGCTTTCGTGAGGAAGCGAGGTGATCAATCATACCCAGCCTCGATCTCGACTTTTGGTGGCATCCTCCAGCGCTGCTCGAGCTGAGTGCACCGCGTGTGCCGCCACTGCAGTGTATTGCACAAACTGCCATATTTTTTCCTCATATCGATGCTCTTTTCAGCCCTTCAGTCTGGATCAGAAGCACCATAAAGCAGCCATCAAGTGCCCTGGATAGTGGATTCACTGTTTCACTGCTGGCTTGTGTCTCTGGCTTTCGCTTCGGCTGCTCTTCTTACTTCTGGAACTGCAGCTGCTGGCGCTGGCGTGGCTGCTGTCCTGTGCCAGCGTAGGACTGGAGCTGGTCCTCTGCAGTGTGCCATCGATAAACAAACGAGCCTCGAACGCCGCCAGATCCGACTCACCCGTGCGAATCTTCGCTCTCAGTAACATGGCGTAGGTCCCAAAGCGGGTTTTCTAAAAAATGAAATGATGGGTTCATTTAGACCGTTGGACTGTTTTTGACATGCAAAACCATACACCTGCCTGCTGGAACAAGTTATAAATCCCACTTTCTGCCATCACTATCAGAAGGGACAGTTCTCTTCCGAGCTGTAAAGAAAAGCTAAATCCACTTCAACAGGAAGTCTTACCTCAAACTCCAAGTACTCCACCCGCTGCTTGGCCTCTTCCTGCTCCTTCCCTTTGGGCTTCCGTTCCTGAGGAACAGAGCGTAGCTCGTGTAGCTCAGAAGAGACTGATCTGAAGCGCATTTCATGAGATTTCGCTTGCTCCTCCTAAACAAAGAGTTGCCAAAGAATAAGGGTGAATAACCTGGTACTGACAAACTGAGATCAAGCCAAGGTGGATAAAACATAAAGCTTTAATAATTGTGCAGACATTCATTTAAATGAATGCCCTTGTACATTGAGACCCAAAAGCCAATTCCTAGGATGCACACAAATAAATGACTATAAATGTCGTCAAACATATTTGGACACATCCTATGAATTGGCATTTGGGTTTCAATGTACAAGGGGCATTCAAGTCCAACCAGAAAACATCCTTTATTTCTCCCCTTCTACACTAATGCACTTATCCCAGCGTTTCACTAGTGTTTGGATCCATCAAGGTTTCTCAATATGCCGGAGCTACAGTATGATCGGACTGCCTGCTTCACGTCTTAAATGCTGGCCTCCCAGGAACTCCTTTAATATCCCAAAAATATGGATAGCACTTGCCGCGAGGTCAGGACCGTACAGGGATATGGCTATAACGCCCAGTCGAGTTGTTTTAATGTGTGTACTCTTTCTCAAGCTGGTGACAAGTTATTCAGATTGCACATAATGTTTGAATAAGTGTGTGGGTGTGTGTGTGCCCTGCGATGGATTGGCACTCTGTCCAGGGTGTACCCCGCCTCATGCTCTAAGCCTCCTGAGATAGGCTCCAGGCCCCCTGTGACCCTGAATACAGGATAAAGTGGTATAGACAATGAGTGAGTGAGTGAGAGTGAGTGACAAGTTATCCATTGATTTTCAAAAATCAAGTGTTCCACTCACTGAACGTTCACAGGAACAACATGTCTCCAAGCCACCATGGCTGGGATTGTCAGGTCACGATCGTCAAAATGTTTGCACCATTAAAATGTTTTACCGGAGCTAAAAGAGTCACATTAATTTACTGCGTGTGAAGTCTTCAGTACATGTCAGTTGGTTTTAAGCCTTCATTCATGAGAAGTTTTCACACATCACAAGTCCCGGTTTGATTTGAACACCTCTCATACATAAAACATCAATTAAATTAAAAATAATTCAATTAAATTAAAAATAAGAATAAATAATAATGGCTACATTACGTTCTTTCTTTTATCATTTTGCAGAGAATATTGCAAATCTAGAAAATAAAAAACTTGCTAAGGCAGACGAACCCTTGGCTAAAACGATGGATTAAAAAATAAACCGTTTTTTTTTTCTTTAAAGTTAAATTAGAACAATAATACTTAGAACAATTAGAACAATAATACTAAGTACCTGGGACAACTTGGTGGTCGAGCCCGGTAGAAGAGGCCGACTAAACTTCTTCTGTGAGCCGATGGCTGCTGGAAAGGGAGGGGCTGAGAACATAGCTGCCACTGTGTTGATGCGCGTGATCCAGGACTGCATCTGCTCCGCATTGCTGAGAGAGAAAAGAGAGCAGCTTACAGGGAATGAAGAAAAGTTACGTACTGCATTGACTCCAAGTTGTGATGGCAGATGGGTTATGTTGCATTGTACTGCTTTATTTTAAGCCATATAATAAATATAAAGTGACATAAATTTAGCACAGCAGAGTTCAGGAGTAAACCTGGTTAATTATGTCACACATTCAACTCCTTAAATACGGCAGCCTTGTGGTGTCCCAGGGCCAGGAGTCAAAAAGTATAATTAGGACAAACTTGTCATGTTACGCCCTGTTCGGCATTTTGCTTGTACAGGATGTGTATAATATCAGATTACACAACTCTGCACTGTTTTCATACATAGAGTACAGTTTCATAAAACTGAAGCAAATGCAATGACTTTCAAGATGTGAGTGCTTGAAAAGCTTGAAACTAATGCAAATCATGCCTCGTGACAGCCTGCATGTATAAAACAATTCCCCAAAAGGGTCATTTGTAGTTGCTGCTTCATAAGAACATGCATCATACACAGGAATAATGGCTGTTCACTCAATACTGATAATGAAAAAATAAAGAAAAGATTCAGGGCTACTGTACGATCATTACTTTTGCAACTGTTCTGTGCAACTATGCCTTTTTGTTTTTTTAGAGGAGTGCAATTATTTAATTGTAACTGACACCTACACTGACATCGTTTTCGTGAATGGGCTCTGGGTGTGAACTTCAAATCAGCAGAAGTGAACCTCCAAATATGTCAATTTAATTAATACACTGCACTACAAATAGGTATGGAAAATTAAAAGACATACAAGACCGAAGCAAATATTAATTGAAACACTGAGCAGTTAGCTAGCATGCTGATTCTACACAAGTGTATATTTTTAGGCATGCATGCATACGTTGCTCATGAACTGCACGGTGTGCACGAGCGTTTCACTAGATTTATCTAGGCCAGTCTCTCAGGCTGGAGAGGATCCGTTCCCCTGAGAGCCACATGACAGAACATCCATCTGGGTGGAGCACTCTGACAAGGCCACTATGAGCTTAGCATTTAATCAACACCTAGAAGTCAAGACACTGAGTGTGTGTGTGATTGATTGGAGTGAGCAATAAGCTAACAACTTCCCAAAAGTACTCTCTATTTTCAGTCTGTCATGTTACCAAGAGCCTGCAAAGCCTTCTATCATGAAGACTCTCCTGTGTCAGAAAAGCAAACGTTACAGCTTTACATCTGACTGTTAGAACACACTGGCTGCTTACTAAATCTTCTCAAAGAAAACACAATTAAAAACATTTTTTGTTAATTGTCCATCATGCAAATCCCTCATCATTATAGAAACGATCACATTAATATATATAATGTAATTACTTTCTGACCAACCAGAATCAGCACCACCGTGGTATAATTAGCTTATTCCATCAACCTTGCACCATTCGTTCAATACCATTAACCTATGGTAATAAATCATTCTGCATGTCACCTTGAGCGTATTTTATACGACCTAGTCTGATTGGACGAGAGGCATTCCACAACTGATGATAATAGATGGTAACAGCACTGCAATATTTAAGTATATGTACAGTATCATGCCTCATCACAGGTGTTCTGACACCACATTAATTAAACTAACTGTCCGTCTTCAGCATGGCTGAAAGTCGGTACAGTCCACATTACTGTAAAGAGGAGAGGGCAGCCGCCTGCCAAAACCCACATTCTAAACTAGTCACAAAATCTGACAATGTTGTCATCTTAAACATCACATTGTCTCCTTAGGAACTCCACCATGGACTGATATCCTTCAGTGCCGCAAGGTCCCCCTCCAGAAGGCACATGTACTGTACAGGAACATCAGACTTTTGCCAATGAACAGAGAAGGATTGGGAGAAAATGCAGTGGTCAGATGAGACCAAAATTGAGCTCTTTGGAATCAAATCGACTCGCTGTGTTTGGAGAAAGAAAAATGCTGACGATGGCTCTAAGAACACAATCCTTACAGTAAAGCACGGAGGTGGCAACATCATGCTTTGGGGCTGTTTCTCTGCTAAAGGTACAGGCCAACTTTGCTGCATCAATAGTCCAATGGATGGTGACTTGTATTGTAAAATGTTGGATGAAAAATTCCTGAAAAAGGGTCGTGGATGGCAATGACCCAAAACATCTTGCCATGGTAATAATGGAGTGGCTCAAGTAAAAGCACATTAAGGTCATGAAGTGGCCTAGCTAATCTCGAGACTTTAATCCTATAGAAAATTAATTTTTTTAAGTTGCCAAGCGACAAGAAAGAAACCTAATGGATTTAGAGAAGATCTGAGTGGACCCAAATCCCTCCTGAGATTTGTAGAAACCTGGTAACCAACTATAAGACACATCTTATCTCTGTGCTTGCCAACAAGGGTTTCTCCACCAAGTACTAAGTCATGTTTTGCTTGGGGATCAAATCCTTATTTTTCTCATTGAAATGCAAATCAATTTATAATGTGCCATGTATCATGTGCTTTTTCTGTATCTTTGGTTGTGTATATTTTCTCTATCCTTTACAATAAAACTATGATTAAAAAAATGACAGACTCGTCCTTTCTAATGACAGACTTCCTTTTTAAGTGGAAAAATAAAATGATAAATACGAGATTTATAGGACTGTCCACCACTATCGATTGCCAGCTCAATGCTAGTTCTGCCAGTCGCTGAAGGATATGTGCTGGCAGGGCTAAATAACTAATTAAATAAACAAACATCATAATCTGTTGATAATAAATGGTGTTTGTGGAACAGTTGGATAAAAACAATATCACAATCGAGGTCGTGTTGTTCTGAATATCGGCACAGCTGTGATATCTCGAGCTGCGCCCTCGGACCTACGGCTGCATCACAACTGCGCTGATATCCAGCACAACAGCACGATCGCGAGTGCAATATTTGTTAAGTAGATCTCCTGAAGCAATGTTTCATACTTCTTTGTTTTTTTTATTATTATTTTGGGGGTTTTCCAATTTTCTCCCCAATATTAGTCGTAGCCAATTCCTCCCCATCGCTAGGGGGGCTCCCACATTAAGGCTATCACTCAGTCGGGAGGGTGAAGACTATCCCGTGTTTCCTCCGAACCATTAGAGGCGGAATAACACACTCGGAGGAAAGCGCTAGCCGCTCCTTCCGCGTGCGCGAGCTCACAGGCGCCCCTGATTGGCTGTAGAGCCGTGATTAATGTGGGAGCGCAAGTACCTCTCATCCCTCCCCCCTGAAAGAGCTCGGGCAATCAGTTCTCTCTGTGCCTCCGGCTATGAGAGGAAAACAGCATCACCCGGGGTTCGAACCAGCGATCTCCGGATGATAGGGCGAGCGCTTTACCACTGCGCCACTCGTATGTTTCATACTTCTTAGGCCTTGTTCACACGGGCGTTAAAATTGACCGTTCGTAGCGTCCGGTGACCGCGGATGAAGCGCAGAGGGTTTTCTACACATAGGAGTCAATGGCGGTGTTCACACGGGCTTTGGTGACGTGCCTTTGTCCGGCTGCGCGTTTATACGGTGTTAAAAAAACGTTGCATGCAGCTTTTTCTTGGCGTTCAAATCCCAACGAACGCAAGGAAACCGCGTCTAGTTCGTTTTCTCTGCGTCCATTTTACGCTTCGGCGGACCGGATATATCCCATGATCCTACATGCTATACAGAGGGAAAAGCGGAAAAAAGAAAAAATAATTTCTTCATAAACCACAAAAAACTTCCTTTAATCCGACGTTGTGCAGTCAGAGGGTGAACCTAGTAGCGGCGGCGATTTTTTTCTCTCCCTACGTCGCCGTATTATTTTTAAAAAATATTTTGATATATTATGTAAAATATAATAATTTAATTAGAATTTTTAAAACAATACGATTAATGTCTAATATAGCAAAATGGTCCATATTAAAAGGAGGCACCTCAAATAAAATGACAAGGGCTTTCATATCCAGTTCCCGACACACTGCCCCCCACAGGTTAAACACACAAACTACAATTTCGGCTGCAGGCTGGCGTTAGACAGAGACAAACGAACGCCAGTGTAGAAGTGAATCGAGCGGCGCTACAAAACACAACATAAACGTATAGGACGTTCAGAGCTCGTTCGTTTATCCAAAAATTTAACGCCCGTGTGAACAAGGCCTAACTGGAACATACAGTATATGTGTGTTCAGGAAAATAAGTCTGCAGGATCAGCTTAATAACAATCAAAAGTAGATTCATGCGCACATAGTGGAAGACTTACGGGGCCTGAAAGAGAAAGACCCTCCAGTCAGCGGTGCGCAGGTAAAACACGTTGGGTCTCTTGCTGTAGTCGGCTGCCTTCATCGCCAGAGAGTGGTGGATGGACACAGAATTTTTCAGATCCTCCTCAGATAGTTGCTTATGAGTGCCATATTCACTCTAAAAGCCAGGTAGAGCAGAAAAGGGTAGGGATATTAAAAACAGAGTCATGAAATACGTTTCTGCACAGTATCACTACATAACCTTTGGTAAGATATTCTATTATCTGTGTTATCATTAAGACCTGTTTAGATTTCAATGCAATTCGCAAGACACAGTCAGCTTTGAAATGCTTATTGAAAGTGCAACTGCATTTGTAGCTCCATCATACATGTTATTCAACTTCACAAGGTTTTTTTTTCTTTTCGCTCACTATTCCTTTGTAGTAATTGGTAATTGCACATACTGCACATTATACTGTAAATGCAGTGGATCAATGTTAAGTTGATGATTAAAGTCCTGAATTATTCCTTCTAATGAAAGGGCGGTAAATTTACCTTTTGCAAATAAAGCACCAGTCCTTTCAGGATGGCATAAAATGTCTTCCAACCTCTTTTGCCTCGAGGTGCTGTGAGGATAATTTGTTAAAGTTTAAAAAAGAAAATGCATAAAATTATACAGCAGGTATATTTTACATGACTATTCATACTGTATGAGAAGGGCAACATACTCCTCTTGCCATCCTGGTCGGCGTGAACTTTGCGCACAAGGAAGCCCTTCTTGTAGACCTGAGCATTGGACTGCTGAGCCAGAGACACTAGAGGGGCCCCGCCACTTGTAATCCTCTTTAGAGTGTGGGACGCCGAGTCTGTCCTGCTTTCCGCCAGCTCCGACACAGACTTACGCACATCCTCTTCATCACTGTTAATAAACAAACACACAGGAGTATGACCACTTGTTAGGTCTATTCTTAACATGAGCCTGATTATAACAAACACAGCGGATCCGGTCTCTCGGCTTTCACACTTCAGTTGGAGTGTTAGAATAAAATTCTTCCAGAAAAGTTCATATCATCTCAAGCTGTAAGCATATCTTTAATTATTATGTTCACTGATCATCCAGACAGTTACTGTACAGTGTGCATGCAGAATATTGGGAGCTTATACTGGTTAGGGCAAGACATACATCTGCCACAACAAAGAAAATAAAATATAATAATGTGAATGCAATTGAAGTTGTCTAATCGTTCAAAATATAATATCATTATGAAATATAAAAGATTATTTATCTTATTTGTACACATTGTATGCATTTATTGGTATACTCATAACTGGGAAATGTAATGAAAGAAATAAAAACAAGAAAAACAACTTCAATAGCAAAGAGAGTAACAAAAATTAAATTAAGTAATAAATAAAGTAAAAATAAATGAATAAAATGTATCACTAATTTCAAACATATACAGTAAATGTCTTGGACTTTTGCAGAAATTCTGGTAGGTCTAATTAAAAGTTTCCTACCAAATTTACTACCAAATGGCTGTAATCTAAAGTTCATAAGATTTGTAAGAATTTATAAGAAAGTAATAAATAATTAGCTAATTATTACTGAATAAATATATATAATAGATTACTAAGAAATCACTGAATACATTTTAAAAGAAGTCTAATATTAAATTATAAAGAAATGTTTAGGTATCTTTTTTTCATTATTAACCTTTAAAATTTTAAATCCATTTTTATTCACATAAAATTTTGGAACATTCAGATATCTCAAAAACAGCAAGAGATGTTTTTTGTCCCATGCATTATTTTTTGGTCAACATTCAGCTTTATAATAACAAGACATTTATACTGTAGAAGTAATGGAGAAAACAGAAGTTGGTTTCAAGGTTATCCAATAATACTACTCTATCAGCAGGTAGACAAATGGCATTGTGGGTGAAGTAAAAATACACCAGTGTGGGGTGGAATTAATTTAAGACACTGCAATCCAATCCAGAAAGCTTAGAAGCCAATATCTTTTTTTTTTTTTTTTTTAGCATAATAATTTTTTTTTTTTGCTCTACTAATGATCATAGCTTCGAGTCCCAGCCTAATTCAGTTAACTATTCCTACTGACATCAAAACCAGATCTAAAAACAGATTCAGCATGAACATGCAAATATTAACGCCTACAACAGGAACAAGCTGCTTTTCCATCAATCCGATCATTCAGGAGGAGTTGTGAGCCGTCAGTCTAACTGAGCTGTTAAAAACACTCTCTTAGCATGTGGGCAGTGCAGTGTTGTGCCTCACAAGATCAAACAGGACCACATCGTCACCCTGGCTTTAAGAAGACTCCAAACTAAGGTTTACAATATTTCAAAATACATAAATTCATATTTGTCTGCCTATCAAAACAAATCTCAATGTTAATTTATTTTTATTTATAAAATTTTTTCTTCAAAATTTTAGAAGCACATCCTCCCACTTAGTAGTGACAAAAACATGTCAATATTCTGCAATATTAACTCCCTAAGGCTAAAAAAATTGGCAAAAATCTTTATATCTAACGACTTCAGCAATGAATCATGAACGCAGTACACCAAGGCAACGTGCACCAGAACACTCAGTGCAGTGAGAAGGTACTGTACTATCAGTCAGGTAGTCACACAAATTCAGATAACATTCGGTTATTCAGTTAATATTGCGTTTGATACTACTGATGTTCATTGATTATAATCAATGATTGGATTTCCTGGGCAATCAATTATTAAAATAGAAATAGATTTCAACAATTTCCCTCTGAATTGATAAAGATTATTAAAACATTTTTTTTCTACACACACAGGCAACTGTTAAATTGGCTGAATTTTAAAGATAGACTTTGCATCAGTAAAAAAAAAAGAAAAAAAAAACAATAATGACTGTACTTTACTTAAACCAATCATTAAATCAATTCGAGAAGGTCAAATGAAATTAATTACATCCTGGAGGTTGAGAAAAGCATGTGGTTTGGCTGACACATAATAAACAACCCTGTCATCTGTGTAAAGATAGACTCTTGTATCTTGCATAATTAAGTCAAGTTGATTTGAAAAAATACAAAATAATAACTGTTCTGACATTGAACCTTTCAGAATTATGTTTTAAGAGCAGAACAATTTAAGTCTTCTAATGAAATGCATTCTTTTCTGTTATATAAATTTTGTCAAGCCAATCCACAACTTTTCTGAATAGGCCAATATAAAATAATAATTTTATTAACACTTTTGCAGGTAATAACCTCACCTCTTCCCTTCTGGCAGCCGCTAGAGAACTCAAGCCAGGCCCCCTTATAAACAGCTGAACTGGATTATATGCAATCTGCTGTTTAAAAGCACAACATTTTTATACCCTACTGTACATTACTGTTATTTGCCCTATTAAAAAGCACCAACATGCTTCTTACATCCTACTGCACATTACTGCTACTTGTTATTATTACACTAACTTGCACATTCACTTTATGTACACTTCTAACATGGGAGGGTTGCATCAGGAAGGGCATCCGGCGTAAAACCTGTGCCGGACTGGATATTCCGCTGTGGCGACCTCCTGCCGGGAGCAGCCGAAAGACCAACAACTACACTTATATATACACATCTATCCATCTATAGTATAGTATAGTATAGTATAGTATAGTATAGAGTGTATAGGATAAAGTTCTCTGTCCAGGGCATCATGGGGCTCAAACAGGCTTGCCCCCCCCCCCCCCAATCATCACCCATCCATGGATTATACAAAACATTTATATTTATATTATATTGAATAATTCTAATAGCTAAACAAATACAGAAACAATCTAAATACTTACATTGTATAAAATAATTACATCAAATTTATCTAAAATAAAGTATAAATAAAATAAACAAGCGGCGTGGTGGTGTAGTGGTTAGCACTGTCGCCTTGCACCTCCAGGGTCTGGGTTCGATTCCCTGGCCAGGCTCGATTCCCGTCTCTGTGTGCATGGAGTTTGCATGTTCTCCCCGTGCTTGGTGGGTTTCCTCCGGGTACTGCGGTTTCCTCCCACAGTCCAAAGGTATGCAGGTTAGGCTAATTGGCGTTCCCAAATTGCCCGTAGTGTGTGATTGGGTGTGTGAGTGTGTGTATGTGTGTGTGCCCTGCGATGGATTGGCACCCTGTCCAGGGTGTACCCCGCCTAGTGCCCGAAGTCTCCTGGGATAGGCTCCAGGTCCCCCGCGACCCTGAACACAGGATTAAGCGGTATAGAAAATGAATGAATGAATAAAATAAACAAAACATGATGACATGGATGATGTCATAATGATGTTCATTCACCTGCTATAACTGTGAGCTGAGACTCTGACTCGAGTATTTTTCTTGGTTTGTCAATGTGGTGGTTTGTTCACAGAAAAGAAATATCTGTTGAGATTTAATAAATCATCTGCTGTGTGTGTTCCGACAAGTTCTTCCAAGTATGGACTTACAGTAAGTTAGTCTGTCATTTTGGAGAGACAAACCTTTCAAGCAGACAAAGTAGTATTTTCCCTCTTTTAAACTTTGTCGAATTGTATTAAGCTCATATTGCCATCCTTGAAAAACTATTGCTTATTGCATATTACTTTACTCTATAAATGAAAGTAAGTTTTAAAGCTTAATAAAATTAAAACGTTTACTGTACTGATATGTATCTATATATAATTGTGTGAACAATATATGTGATCACCAACAATCTTTAAATTACAAAAATAAAAAGAAATTATAATGTATTTGAGCAACTACATTGGAGTAAAACCATATGACCATTTTTTTTTGACCATGTGTTTTTCACATGCACACTACACAGTAGCATGCCATTTCTAGCATGGTTAAATAAATAAAACATGCATTTTGGTGGGCAAAGCCTTAACAGCTTAAATATAACACCACTTCCCTGCAGCAGGTCAGTCCAACAACCTAAAGGATGGATGCGGCCTGTACCTTTAAATATCCCTCCCTCTCTCTTTTAAACTGGTACATAATCTTTGCTTCCCAAATGGTAATGCTCTCATCTGTTGCTTAGTAACTGCTAGACTCCCTGCCAAGCATCTGAGAGAGGGCGAGTACAAGAGAAGCAGAGTTAGTGAGAGCGAGTAAGAGCGATCGAGTGACAGGGAGAGAGAGCGAGATTAAAGAAGTACAGCTGAATGAAAGAGAATAGAGGAGGAGACGAAGCCAACTCTCTCCTCCCTTCACAACAGACTAACAATGGCGCTAAAGCCCCCGAGGAGTCGAACGACCCAGCACGCTTGCCCTCTGCGTGAGTGTGTAGTGGTGCAGTTACAATATGCATTCGGCAGAGAGAGACTTTCGACCTGTAATTACACTAAGGCGACGAGGGAGCCGTAGTCATGGCAACAGAGTTCAGGAAGCCAAAGTCTAAATCAGGGGCCAGGGCATCACGTGGCTTTGATCGGGTTAGAAACACATCAGCTCAACCTGCTAGAGCAATGCCTCGCCACCTTCCACACAGCCTCTTGTGCTTTAATCAGTGTTCGAGCTTCCTTCCTGCACCTCACTGTGCGTGAATATTTAAGACAAGGACTGGAGAAGGCTGCTCTTAAGTACGCTCCTGATCTGAAGTATGCCTGAGAAGAACGAGAGTAGCGATCATGGGAATAGCCTCTAGAGAATACAATAAAGGAGAAAATGCTGAACTCACATGGTCCAGTGCAGCTTCTCATTCTTGATGGAGTTATAGAGTGCCTGCGAAGGACAGAAAAAGAAACCTGTCAAAAAATATTTAGTAGGTCAACACAGATAGTAATGTTGGCATGGTGGCACACAGCAGGCAGCACTGCTGTCCCACAGCTCCAGGGAGCCCGGGTTCAATCTTTAGCACCTGCAATCTGTGTAGACTTTTACAAACCATGCAAGTGGACGAACATAATCATAATAATAATCTCTCTAGGTGACAGCAAGGCGTGGAAAAACTGTGTGAACATGTGTGCATGGTGCCCTTTGATATCCTGGTGTCATATTCATGGTGGTGCGTCGTTCCCATTTCCCACATCAGTGTTACTATGATCCGTTAAAACACTCAGACATATAAGCAGACATACCTTCTCCTTCTTCTTGCGTGTTTGAGGATGGTTTTGGCCATCCTGCACTTTGCCCAGCAGATCAGGAAAGGCCAGGGGCCTGAGAGAGCGCGACCGTGGTGCTTTGGTGTAACGAAATGGCTCCATGACGCTGAAGTCCCGACCGCACCGCACTGAGCACAGAGAGCGCGAGCGCAGCCGGCCAGCCGAGTGGATACTGTTCACGCCAATCATTTTGAAAGCCCTAGCTGAGATTCTTAAATGTCCTGAGGAGTTCACAGATAACACTGAAGTTTCCAAACAGCTCTCGTGAGTGAAAATGTCTAAAGAAGGATGCGAGCTCCTTTTTCAGAGAAATCCGAGTTGAATCCTCTCTGGAGACTACAGATCTTCAGTTTAATTGATTACGCATGAAGAAAGAAGTGAAATGATGCTGAACCCGTGAGTTCCGTCACAAGGCACACTTTCTTTCCTTAAGGACGAGGAATGAAGTGGTTGTACCAATATCCTGCTGACTCCCTACTTTTTTTTTTTACACACGTGAATCCTCATAGTGGTGCCATGCACAAAGCTGACATACTTGCAGGTTGGATACAAAGTGAGAAGAACGAGTATAGTGACATGGCACGGCAGAAGAGAAAAGCAGACGTGGGTATATGTCCGAAGGGAAAATGTCCACAAAGTGAAGCAAAAGAGTGAGACTTCAACTCCTGCCTCTACTCACAGAGGCATCCCAGAGCTCGCAGTGACGTCACATTCACTCCCTCCTTTGGGACAGGGACAGAGACATCAAACGAGAGATGAAAAGGCATAAAAAGAGGACAGGCACTGCAGGAGAGAGTATAGGCACAAAGCGACGATTTGGTTGCTCTATAGTGGCATTGCAGGTTTCCTCCATATCACCCTCTCTCTGTCTTTCCCTCCACAGTGCTCCCGAAGTGTGCATTTGTATCCTTCTGCATGCACCACGATTCCTTCCTTTATCCAAGTTCTCTCACTTTTCATAGCAATCTCTTTCTCATTTCTTCTCTCATGCACGCAGGAGATTGATGCTGTGTGCATACAAAGAACCAGACCACGCTTCACATCCTAGACAATTTTATTGCTATTGTATCCTCCGCTTTCCTCTCCTAACAATCTCTTCCTTCCTCTATGGTGCAGATAGAAAACGAACTGAATTGCACTGAGAATGGGATCTGGTGTGGGAGGAGTACTCACCCTCCCTCCCTCTCCCATATTCTCTCTCTCTCTCTCTCTCTCGCTCACTCACTCTCTCTACATTTTCTTCCCTCTGCCTGGCCAGCGAATCACAGGTCTCGGATCTGCACTGATCCCGCCTTCTGGTGAATGTACACGTCAATCACAGCTGAGTCCTGGCTTCCCCAATGCAGTGCATCATACAGTACTGTAACAGCACCATAATTAACCTGTTGCTTTGCCCGTGTGCATGAAAAATGACTTCGCATCAAATTCAATTAAACGAGTTTGTTAGGTTGAAAATAAACTGCGTCTGTGTTTTGCGTTCAAGGATACAACGCAGACGTAGGTTCATGATGTAATTAGGGCAATGGGTCCGCAGCACTGACATGAATAGAGATACTGGGATAAACGTGAGTGCATATATTTCCTTCTCTATGTTCAGCAGTCTCTTGGTAGTCTCATTGTTCTCTCACTCTCTGTTCCACTGTTTTTTTTCTTTTCTCTCTCTAATAGCTCAGAGACACAGTATTCTGTAGGCTCTACTGCATGAATCTCACCTGAGTCAAATGTGACCTGCTTCTCTGTTTTCCCCTAACAATCAACTGGCATGTAGTATGCTCCCATACCTACCACCTCCACATGCGCTCCACTTCTTTGCATTGGAAAGTGCAGAGTTAGAGACACTGATGGGAACTGGCAAGTTCCCTTTGGAGGAAGTCAAGTGCTTTATCTGGATGCAAAGCCGGGATGCCAGTCCATTGTGTGGCACCATGCATACGCATAACTAGAGCTATTGAAGCATCGGTAATTCATGTGCATTCATTTTTTTTAAATGTGGGAGGAGACCACACAAGCTGAAGGAAGATGATTGAAGGAAATGATTGAAGGAAATTCAGCATTGAACCAGGGACCCTTGAGCATTGGTATCATAAAAATGCCCCAAAATGTATTTTCCTATTTTCTTGCAGATCTTTTGCATGATTAATAATGAAAAAACATTGAATATTTGTGAAACACTTGAAATAGGCACTTAATTTCTTTCTTATATTAGCAGCAAAACAAACATGAATAAATTAATAATTAATAATAAATAATAATTAACTATATATTTAGCTTTGATTTAATATTTACTTATTTTAAAATCAAAATTTGTTGAAAATTTTAGTTTTTCATTATAACAAGTAAGTAGATAAACAAAAGTATTAGCACCCTTCATGAAAATATATATACAAAATAATATCCTACACAGTACTGTATGTGAACCCTGATAGTTTAATGTGTCCTATGGTTGCATGCGATCTTTTAACTTTTGTGTGTATTGTTCATTTCATGTAATCATTCTTGCTCATTTTTATGAATGGCGCAATAATTCTATAGAGAAGTGTCCTGCTATAAAATATAGCATGCAGTAATAAATCAGGTCAACACAATTATGTGAAGATGACTCAAGGGATGTAGTTAAGCTATATCTTAATTCCAAACCATTAAAAAAAAACAACAACATAAAAATCTCAGGTTTCAATGAGTAACATATGGAGCTGAATTTTGATGTTTATGAGATGCATTTTAAAGCCAGAGCAGTGGTGAGAAAGGCTGCTTTAGCTGTCAGTGTGGGCAGCGCGATAATGTGGTACAGCTCTCGGCTCATATTTGCATATCCTCCACAACCTCGATCCGGGGAGACGGAAAAATTACACTTCACGCAATAAGGTATGGCAGGAAAACAATTTGTAGTTTGGAAGAGGTGATAAAAAGATGGAGGGTGGTGAGAGAGACAGAGGAACATACAGTAGCGATGGAGACGGAGATGGAGATATTCGCAATGACTTCATGGCAGCACCATGACAAAAGGCTCATCTCAGCAGGAGGCAGCCAAATTTCCATCTGCTACAATCCTCTGTCCTCCCTTCCTCCCCCTTTTCACTGAGCTACTCAGCGAAATCAAAAGCCTCACAGTGCTTTTATACTGAGCTACACACCAACGCAAAGCTTCACCTGTTGCCTCATCTCAGAAACATCTCAGTGCATCTTTTGCCTACACTCCACACTAGTAGCCATTCTGGGAATTGAGAGTTAGATGAATGGATGAGATCAGGATTGAAGAAGATTTCCATATGAAACTGATATTAGGGCTCTGTGTATTATTTAGTGCCTGATACTGATTTGATGCTGACATCATCTTAGCAACTGTGCAATCCTCTACAAGATCCGGTTGCCAAGTTACATGAAACATCAGCGGTGCTACGGTGGTGTGCTTTCTTTAAGACAGTTTGCATCCACTATTTGTGTCCTACTGTATGTTACACGATATGCACTCATGCAATCAAATAAGTCAACGAATCAGATTGAAGACAAACAAAACAGATGATGATGTCAAGTGCTGGATTGTTATGTAAGAAAGAGAGACTGGAATAAAAAAAAAGAGGGAGACAGAGAAGGAGAGGCAAAGAGAGAGAACAGTAGACGGAGAAGCAAGGTGTCAAGCTGAGTGGCAAATGTTCCAGAGAGCACTCGGTACTCAGTGCATCAGTGTCAGCGCCACAGGCAGATCATGTACACACAACACATAGACGGAGGAGAGCAAAGAAACAGATGAGGGGAAACAAGCAAGGAAAGAAGAGAAAATGTGATATTTGATATAAAAACATGTAGAAAAAGCTGAGTAAAAATAAGGGTGTAAGTATGTCAGGAAGCATTTAAACAGTTTAGTATAATATACACTACCGCTCAAAAGTTTTAGATCTCTTTCTAACTCCTTGATCGTTGCTGATTTTTATTTCTTTCTACATTGTAAAGCTGAAGGCGTCCAAAAAAGTGCTTTAATCTCCTTTGAACAGTTGATATTGAGATGTTTCTGCTACTTCTGCTCTGTAAAGACTTCATAACGCCTCTAATCATTTTTCAGGCTGATAACTCTAAATGCACTTCTCGTCTGCAGCAGAGGTAGGTTTTGGTCTCGTCCTCCTGGGACGGCCTTCATGAGAGCCAGTTTCATTATGGTGCTTGACGGATTTTGTAAATGCACTGGACAATACTGTTCTTGCAAGAACTATTACAGAAAGGCTGACCTCTGTGTCTTAAAATAACAACTAACTGCTGTTTTTGTTGTTGTTACGTAATTACCTAATTCCATATGTGTTATTTTATAGTTTTGAAATCCCCAGTATTGTTGTAGAATGTAGAAAATAAATCACTAAACAAAAACTAAGAAATCTGCAAGTGACCCCAAACTTTTGAACGGTAGTGTGTATATGTCGATGGGAGATGGGAGAGAATAGTGCCATATTTGGACTGGATTTATTTAACATACAGTAGGAGGTTACCTCTTGATTTTCATCCTGTTAGTAATTTTCCAGACGTGCCCCATTCCCATGCCTGTAAACATTGCTTACATCGCCTTTTACCTACTGTAGTATGAAAAGACCAAGAGAAATAACCCAAGATAAAATCTATCCCATGTACATGGGCCTTCCCCAAACTTTAGCCCCAAAATTCTCTTGTGCAAACAAAGTAAAATCCTTACAGTGACAGTTTGCCAAGGTTGGATTAGAAGTCCTGCACAGAACTCTGAACTCATAATACTCCTCACACTCATAAAGCGAATTAACTGGGAAGGGATAAAGGGAATCCCGACTGCTCACCAGGTCCTCTCATCAAACATCAGTGCGATGATCTCACTAATGCTTTTGCGGCTGAATGGGCATGAATCCCCACAGCCACGCTCCAAGATTTAGTGGGAGGCCTTTGCATAATAGTGGGGGGTAATTATAAGAGCAATGGGGGGACTATATCTATAGTGGGATGTTCAACACGCATTATATCCAGCGGGAAAATACGTTTTGCTATACTTTTTTATTTGTATGAAAACACACAGAAGCATTCTTTTCTGTCTCATAACAAACCCAAATAAAAAGCATATAAGAATAAAATATATGACATTAAAAGGGTGAATTCTTGAGCACATGTTTAACCAATGTACTGTACGTTATGGCCTGCTGTTGATTAAACAAGCAAGCACTTCTATCAAAAACAATTTATATTAAAGATATATGGTTTAGTATACAGTACCTACTGTAATACCCAAAGTGTGACAACCATGCTTACATAATGAAGTCATCCCATGTCTATATTCTTTAACAGACATACACTAATCAACCATAACATTAAAAGCACCTGCCTTACATTGTGCAAGTTTTCATTGTGCCACCCAAACCGGTCTGACCTGTAGAGGCACGGACTTCACAAGACCTCTGAAGGTGTGCTGTGGTATCTGGCACCAAGATGTTAGAAGCAGATCCTTCAGGTCCTGTAGGTTTTATGAGGTGGGGCCCTAATGCATCAGTCTTTTTTGTCCATCTCATCGAACAGGTGTTTCATCGGTCTGAGATCTGAAGATCTTTGTCCTGTTCCTCAAACCATTTCTCTGGGCACATTATCCCACTAAAAAAGCCACTGGAATTTAGGAATACTATTGCCATAAATGAGTCACTCTCATTGTCTTCAAGAAAGTTGGTGGTACATGTTAAAGTAACATCTACCTAAATGGCAGCCCCAAGGTCACCACCTCATTGCCTTCTTCCCATGGCGCATCCTGGTGCCACATCTGCCCCAGGTGACTGAGACTAGACCAGGCCACCTTCTTCCATTTCTCCATGGTTCAGGTCTGACGCTCATGTGCCCATTGTAAGTGCCTTCAGTGGTGGACACGGATAAGCAGCGTCACTACGATCAGTCTGAGGCTACGCTAAGACAAGCTGCAAGCTACTGTGTGTTCGTTACCACTTATCCTGTGTGCAGGGTGGCAGGAGCCTGGAGCCTATATCAGGAGACGGGTTACACCCTGGACACTGTGCCAATCCATTGCAAGGCGCACACACACCCAAACACTATGGGCAATTTGGGAATGCCAGTTAGCCTAATCTTCATGTCTTTGGAATGTGGGAGGAAACCGGAGTACCCGGAGGAAACCCCCAAGTATGGGGAGAACATGCAGACTTCTTGGACTGGGAAGTGGCAAATGAACCTTCAATCCTGGATGTGTGAGGCCACAGCGCTAACCACTATACCATCGGGCCACCCACAGTAACTCTGTTGAGGGATCAGAAATCATGAGCTAGCCCATCGACACATCGATGACCCTTGTGTGCCCATGACCCTGTTGCTGGTTTACTGGTTGTCCTTCCTTGGGCCACTAATGCATAATGCCATTTTGAGATGCCCTCACCCAGTCACCTAGCCATTGCAGTTTGACCCCAGAGTCACTCGGATTATTATATTTTTCTTCCTTCCAACTTCGAGAACGGACTGTTTCCATTCTACCTGATCTATATCTCACCTACTGACAAGTACCACTGTAACAAGGTAATCAATGTTATTCACTTCACCTGTTAGTGGTTTTAATGTTATGGCTGATCTGTGTATATCATGACAAAACAAGTGGCGGAAGGTGTTGGTGTTTCAGAGGGTTGGTGTTTCAAAGCGAATGTGTGGGAGACACACACACAGAAATAAAGCGAGCTAGCTGTTGGGTGTATATGGCGGGGGCCCACTGCGATTTAAAAACCCAGCATGACCAGAGTGGTTCAGGTGCGGTCATGTCGTGCCTATTCTTTTTGTTCACTGATCTCAGTAATCCTGCCGGAGTGATAAAAATAGACTGCCTATTTCACAAGCACACTTGAACACAGGAGGGTCAATGCCACCAACTCAAACAAATCCTCTACTGTGCAGATTGCAGATCCAAACATATCAGACTCTTATTGTGTGTTTATAATTAGGCTGTGCATGAAAGAGGTGGGAATCACCACAAAGAACAACTGCATCACCCACTTATCAGCACAATGGCTCTTTCAAGCATCGAACTCAAGCTTTGACAGCCTGTCATCATTGCTGCGCTGGTGATGCTACAATCTAAACAGTTCCAATGTCCAATTAGTGATCCGACATTGTTTATTTAATTTACCTTATTTACTGTTTTGATACATTGACATTCTTCATACAGTTTGTAAAGCAATTTGAGATTATTTAATAATAAAAAGACATAAAATATATATTAAATGTTACTATATTAACAAAATGTCTTATTTACCCTCATCCAGTGCCTACGGTCTATACTTTCGAGATCCAGTGAAGTTTATGGAAAATAACAGAAAGTTATTAAGATGTGAGGTTCCATATTTCAACTCCTGCATCTTTAAAATCATTGCATGAAATCATTGACCATAACTGCAAACAGAGATCATTATCTTCCCTGAAGCAGATTGCATCTTAAACAGCCACCCACACTGGCTTTCCTACACACACATGCTATCAGAGTAATCAAATCCTCAGCTTCTGCACGTTCGATATCAAGTCACCCTCCTGTTGCTAGGTTCAACTATTATTACACTGCACTGTGTTTTACATACTGCTATTCTGCAGTCAGTGCATCACGCCATTTACCGATGATCATCGCTTAAGTTATTATACCGGGCAAAGGACCTTTTTAACATTCTTCCCTCCATTTCAATGCAATTTAATATTTGTTAAGCACTATACACCGCACACTACACACTGTTACAAAGCAAAACAGCTTTGTGGAAATCTGGATGTAGATTGAGATCCCTAAAGAGGAAAGCAGAGGAAAGAATGTAATCTCTCTAAGATGATGCGAGGAAGAAAAGGCCTTGAAAAGATAGTCAGATCTGTAGTCATTACTGTATATATATAGATGAAGGACAGTAAAGGCATATGCTAGAAAGGATGTTTCTATAAGTAATATTCAGGTGATATTTTATAATTAGTGTAGAATTCGTGGGATTTTTTTAGATGCTGGAAATCTTAAAGTTACATGATTCTCTACAAATGCAGAGTCTCCAAGCAGAGTTTTTGCCCTATTACATGACAACTAAGAACTAGAATAGACAGGCTAATTACATAATTACATGATACAGTATGTATTCTCTGAAACATATAGGACTAGAAGGTGACTTCTGTTGCACTGTCTGTTTAGATAATAATAATAATAATAATAATAATAATAATAATAAAGCAAAACCTTTTAGTGGCTCAGAATCGACCATGACCCTGACCACAATAAAGCAGAAGATAAATTAATATACAACATTATATAGACTTTGTATTATATATAACATATAGGACTTTGTATAGAAGAAAAGAAACAACATTGAAATGTCTGGAAAATATAAAATATATTTTTTTAGTTAAAAAAATAATAATAATGATAATAATAATTATATATATATAATTATATTATATATTATATATATATTTATATATTACTGAAAATATATATATTGTTCAGTACAGTCCAAAAGTTTGGACACACCTACACTCATTCAATGTGTTTTCTTTATTTTCATGACCATTTACATTGGTAGATTCTCACTGAAGGTATCAAAACTATGAATGAACACATGTGGAGTTATGTACTTAACAAAAAAAGGTGAAATAACTGAAAACATTATATTATATTCTAGTTTCTTAAAAATAGCCACCCTTTGCTCTGATTACTGCTTTACACACTCTTCCACCCCTCCTCCGAACGACCAGGTGCTGTGTCTCACTACAGCTAAGGTGAGGAAAACTCTACGCAGAGTCAACCCACATAAAGCTGCTGGACCAGACAACATCCCAGGCAGAGTGCTCAGAGAATGTGCTGAACAGCTGGCAGATGTTCTCACCGACATCTTCAACATCTCTCTGAGCAGCGCCGTCGTTCCCACGTGCTTCAAGGCCACCACCATCGTCCCCGTGTCCAAGAAGTCTACTGTGTCCTGTCTCAATGACTACCGTCCCGTTGCACTTACACCCACCATCATGAAGTGCTTAGAGCGGCTCGTCATGAGACACATCAAGACCCTGCTACCCCCCTCATTGGACCCACTGCAATTTGAGTACCGTCCTAACCGCTCAACGGACGACGCCATCTCCACTACACTCCATCTTGCCCTCACACACTTGGACAAGAAGGACACATACATTCGAATACTGTACATAGATTTCAGCTCAGCATTCAACACTATCATCCCCCAACAACTGATCGGGAAGCTGAACCTGTTGGGCCTGAACACCTCCCTCTGCAACTGGATCCTGGACTTTCTGACCAGAAGGCCTCAGTCAGTACGGATTGGAAACATCACCTCCAGCACCACCACACTGACCACTGGGGCCCCACAAGGCTGTGTGCTCAGTCCCCTGCTGTTCACACTGCTGACTCACGACAGCAACACACAGTTCGAATCACATCATTAAGTTCGCTGATGACACGACCGTGGTGGGTCTCATTAGCAAGAATGACGAGTCAGCGTACAGAGAGGACGTGCAGAGGCTAACGGACTGGAGTAAAGACAACAACCTGTCTCTGAATGTTGACAAGCCAAAGGAGATATTTGATGACTTTAGGAGGACACGAAGCGACCATTCTTCGCTGAGCATCGACGGCTCCTCTGTGGAGATTGTTGAAAGCACCAAATTCCTGGGCGTCCACCTGGAGAAGGACCTCAGCTGGTCCCTCATCACTAGCTCCCTGCACAAGAAAGCCCAACAATGTCTCTTCATTCTGAGATGACTTAGGAAGGCCCAGCTTCCACCATCGATCCTGACCACCTTCTATTGGACACACCCCTCTCACACACTCTTCACACTCTGGAAAAATGTACAGAAGCATTCGGGCACACACATTCAGACTGTGCAACAGTTTTTTTCCACAAGCCATCCGTCTCCTCAACAAAAAGGAACTGGACTGATAAACACACACACAACACACTGACCTACACTACCACACTATTATACACACCAACCTGTAAATGCTTCACTGTTTATCTCTTTTGCACAATAATCATTACTGGACTACTTTTTGCACTAATTCCTCGATTCTTGCTGCTATGTTAAGGAATGTTTACAGTTTTTCACTACCTCAACACCATAGTATTCTGTTATGTTATGTCGTGTTCGCTGCACTGTCACTTTGTTGTTGCTCTTGTTTGCACATGTCTTACTTAGCTAGTTAGTTTTTGTAAATTTATGTTGTAATTTATGTTAGTCTATCTGTCTTGTCTCTGTTAGCCAGCTAACTAGGCCTCTTTAGTTAGCTAGTTTAGTGTTTCTGTTAATTTATGTTGAAATTTATGTTGCATGGAGCACCTTGGTCCTGGAGGAACGTTGTTTCGTTTCACTGTGTACTAACTGTATATGGTTGAAATGACAATAAAAGCCTTTGAACCTTGATCTTGGCATTCCCTCGATGAGCTTCAAGAGGTCGTCACCTGAAATGGTTTCCAACAGTCTTGAAGGAGTTCCCAGAGGTGTTTAGCACTTGTTGGCCCCTTTGCCTTCACTCTGCGGTCCAGCTCACCCCAAACCATCTCGATTGGGTTTATGTCCGGTGACTGTGGAGACCTTTTTTTGTTAAGTACATAACACCGCATGTGTTCATTCATAGTTTTGATGACTTCAGTGAGAATCTACCAATGAAAATTGTCATGAAAATAAACACATTGACAGATAGATGAAAAGGTGTGTCCAAACTTTTGGCCTGTAATGGATAACAAGAAGGACAAGAAGGCCTGGCTCACAATCTTTGTACCAGTTTATTCCAAAGGTGTTAAAGGGGGTTGTAATTGAAAAGGACCTGCCCCAAACTGTTGCCACAAAGTTGGAAGCATAGCATTGTTCAAGATGTCTTGGTACAGTATGCTGAAGTATTAAGATTGTCCTTCACTGGGGATAAGGGGCCTGATTGAAACATCTAAATTCAATAATTAACAGATTTGACCAACTACTTTTATCCATACGGTGTATATTCTCAGAAACTGAATTGACCTTTTACCATCATTACTTACAATGTTCACATAAATTTAGTACACATGCACAATTTCCTTTCAAACTGCTACTATAATCACTAACACCAGACATGGCTACAATTAACACAGATTCCTGGTTCTAAAGGGACACACTCGTCATGTTTACTTCAACCACTGTCCACATCGGAATGTACAACATCACTTGGAAACACAACGCTCCTTCTGCACCAGCCTGTTACAGTTAATCACAGTTCATTCACAGTAGCTCAAGGAGTGAATATTAAACTTTATGAGGTTGAAAGAATGAGAAATTAGCAGTTTTATGCATCACATGCTTTGCTCAAGAAGCCTGGAATGGAAGATCTAGGGATGGAGGATGCCAGACTGAGATGACACTGAGTTTTCTCCCATCTCATTTGTGGTATGACAAAATTCACAGTTGATTGTGTTGTGTGTGTGTGTGTGTGTGCAGGAAATCCAAATATTCAGTTCTGATATGACAGTTTGTATAACAGTCAGGAATTCACAAATAGAGAAGAGAACACATACAGTACAGCTGTCATTGTAGCAGTGTGAAAAATGAAGTGAATTAATTTCTTTGTGTGTGTGTGTGTGTGTGTGTGTGTGTGTGTGTGTGTGTGTTGGTGTGTGTGTGTGTGTGTGTGTGTGTGTGTGTGTGTGTTTGTGTGTGTGTGTGTGTGTGTGTGTGTGTGTGTGTGTGTGTGTGTGTGTGTGTGTGTTGGTGTGTGTGTGTGTGTGTGTGTGTGTGTGTGTGTGTGTGTGTGTGTGTGTGTGTGAGTGTTTGCATACACCCACCTTGAGCAGATCTTTGGGGAAATCCTGCCCGTCATTTAACCCCCTCAGGTTGCCTATAAACTGAACACATGACATCCTCTTCCCGACGTTCTAAGCAGGACAGAGAGACAGGACGCTTTTAAACAGTTTGACACATTTACAGTATTCGGATGCTGAGTGATAAAGTCTTTGCACAAATTAAGATCATCATTCAGAATGCTTGCTCATATTCACCTGGCCATGAAGGTCCGTGTTGAGCAGCATGAGGGCGCAGGTCAGAGTGTGAACGCTGTCTGCAGCACAAACACACAGCGTGAGCAACAGAGCTATCTGCTGGCATGATGATGGTGTTACAGTCTTAATGTCAGTGGGCTTTTACACCCACACATCATGTGATTTACCTTCATTTGTTATAGTGTGGGGGTTGCACTGGAGGTACCTTCTGGAGAAGTGGGACAGCACTCGTTCCCTTTCCTGCGTCTCCCCTATAAGAGTAAACTCTCGCAGGAAAACTCTGGGGAACAGAGACTTATCATTATGCACGCCGTCTGATGTACACGGCTAAATAAAACACAAGTCACTGCATTTCTAGACATTTAACGAATTTCTAAGGGGACAGAAAATGCGGTCACATACCATATATATTCTATTACTTTTTGCCCCAGTTGATAGTTTATTTGGTATACCGTAGCTCTATATAAAACTCTATATAAAAAGGATTCATTACACCCTGCTTTCAGAAAACGATTCCGTACATGTTTCCCCCCTAGTGTGTAGCATGTTTCAAAACCTTTTTTTTTTCTTTTTTCCCTAGAATACCTACCATGTAGGTCACACTATAAGTATTACTGAATGTAGACCATATCTTTTACTGAGCATAACTTTTCAGGCCCTGTCTTACCTATCAGCTGAAGAACCATTAAATCTTCTCCTACACAATTCTTTCCTTTTTTATCAGAAAAACATATAGGACACGAATTCACAAGGCTTGCACTAAGCAAATAAAAAGCATTAAAATGACTGGAATTGGGTTAAGAACTGTCGTAAACCAATTAGTCAAATCTGCATGTCTTTGGACCGTGGGAGTAAACTGGAGTACTTGAAGGAAACCCACCAAGCACGGGGAGAACATGCAAACTCCATGCGCACAGAAGCGGGAATCAAACCTGGCCGGGAATTGAACCCGGACCCTCGAGGAGCCACTGTGCCGCCTCAGGGTCATCCTATTTCAGAGTGATGGGTGCATCAGGGTAAGTAGGGAAGCGCATGAAGCGAGGCATCGCCATGCATCGTTTGCGCGGTAGAAGCCCCTGGAGGCAGTGTTATGATCTGGGGTTTCTTCAGTTGGTCAGGTCTAGACTCAGCAATGTAGGCAATAAAATGAAATCTGTGTATGACCTGAATGTACTGAATTATCCCATTGATGGAATTTTTTCTCTTCCCTAATGTCACAGGTATATTCCAGAACTCCAGAAAGAGTGGTTCTGGGAGCATAAGGAATAATTTTCACACATGGACTCGTCTCCACATGTAGGGGTGTGGACGTAGACGTGTGCATCGTGATCAAAATATCAGAGAGGCCAGGCAGTGTATTTCTGACTGCCGTAATACCTACATCATTCATTATGTACAGTCCACTCTGCCCAGCAGAGAAAATGGACCAATTTTGACCCCCCACTGGCCAGATGTTATTTCAACAGTGAGAATTATAAGAATAATAAGGATATTCTCATATTCTAAGCATCATCAGCAGAGTCACTATTTGTCTATGCAAGTACAGTATAACCATACAGAAACATGAAGTTGACCCCAAAAGGACAAAAAAATGACAAATGGTTTGTGAAATGATAATAACTAATACTATATACAGTATTATGCATTTTTATGACACGATGATGCATATTTTCTACAATTAAATGTAAATTAAAGTGCAGTGCACGCTCTTACCTCAGAGCCTGATCAACCCTCATGCCTGCAAAATTGAAATAACCTAGGTACTCCTTTGCTACCATCCAACTGAAATCATTACTATAGCAAAACAGAGGAAGACAAAAAAGCATATGTGTAAAATGTGTAAAAGCTTGCAGATTTACCCCTGCAAAATAAGTCCAATTTATCATTTAACACTCATACCTACATAACAGTTAGTTGTGTATATAAAACAAGAGGATCTATAATCCATATACTCTAAATCAAGCATTTTCAGAGGAGACAGAAAGAAAGGCTGAGATGCTTACTTTTTGCTCAGATGCCTTGCAATGTCTGATCTCCTGAAACCATCGAGGTTGTAGAGGCGTTTAGCTAGAAGTTTGGCAGCCTGTAGGTCAGCCTTGCTACCATTGGCAATGTTGTCATTGCTGCCCAGTGCCAAGCGCTGTGCCACCTCGTGGTCAGATTGTGAGGCAAGTCCTGATCCTCGCTCACTGAAGACGAAACAAAAACACTGTAACAGTGAGCTAAAGCAATGTAATTTTATATAACATTAAACCCACTTTCAGACACTTCATCAGTTTTAAGGAAAATGAGCTATTCTCTGTTAATGAGATTTGTGCTGATGCAACAATACCACAGACAACCATCATACAAACACAGACTTGCATGAACACACACGCTCTGGGATCCTTATTCTCCAGTGTTAATTAACGAAACAGCTGTAGAAGTGCACAGGCTTGTTTCATCATGGGGTGTTTCTTATTTAGAGTGGTTTACAGTAATCATCATCTATTTGGCATCTAAGGACTCATCCACAAGGACTCCTCCTCTCCTCTCTGTCTCATTGCTAAATTAAAACTTAAAATGACAAGAACCCAAGATTTTTTTACAAGAAACCATTTTATTAGTGTCCCAAAAAGGTGTTTTCCTGCCTTGTAGCCAGTGTTCCCGCGACAGTCTCCGGATCCATGGTAACCCTGACCAGGATACACGTCTTAGGCCCACTGAAGATGAATAAATGAATGAATTTCCATGGCATCAAGTCAAGTGTCATAAAATAACAATATAATAATATATTATGCAATACACAGATTATGTACAGCTCTCTGACATACAGTAGAATAAATCAATTGAAATGACGCAAAAGTTAAAAAAAAAAAAAAACATTATACATGTAGACTCAGAGTTATGCTTCTAAAAATCCATTGTACAGCCATAAAGAACTTATTCATTCATTTATCTTAGACTGTTTATCCTTGTACAGGGTCTCAGGCATCCTCAAGCTTATCCCAGGAATCTTCAGGCACATACACATTAAGGGAAATTTGGGAACACCAGTTAGCCCGATTTGCATGTCTATGGACTGTGGGACGGAACCGATGTACCTGGAGGAAAACCACCAAGCACTACGAGAACATGCAAACTCCACACACACGTACCCAAGGCGAGAATCAAACACCTCGACCATGGGGGTGTGAGGCCTTGGTGCTAAGCACTAAACCACTGTGCTGCTTATGAAGAACTTAACTTTCAGCAAATGTATTTGAAAGAAATGAAATAGATATAAAATGAGTTCATATCACCTTAAGCAATTTCTAAAATGGAGCAGACTTTATTTATTAAAGTTTGAAGTTTCACAACATACTGAGTCCATCGGCACAGATCGCATGAAAGAATTGATGGAAAACATGATAACTGAGGTCTCAAAATAAGAACTCCTAGTCTCAATACATTATCCTTAAACCGTAATATATTAATAAGTAAGCAAACTTTATTAAATAATAACCAGCATGTCACCTACTGTAAGCAGCTCCATAACATAGCTACAGATATACAGATCGTTCAACTTTAGCGAATAAATCATCGTCTATATGGAAGCAAAGAAATATTTACATCAAATTTCCTTCACAGTGGATCCTTTTTGAACTTTAACTTTAAAGGAGATAAAAGTCAATGGATAAAAAAGTAAACGAAAAAACTTCGTCCCTTACCTTAACAACACCATCTTACGTCTGTGTAGTAACATGAACTGTCCCAACGTTTAGCCTTCGAGGCACAAGTGGACTAAATACTTATGATCTGCTAATGGCGTGTTTCTAACAGGATAGTCAAGCTTAAAGGTAGAAGAGCGAGGAGTCTCGGAGAAGCAGAAGGGGAGGGAGTTTGTTTATACTTGAAACAATGGGCCTGTGGTTCTCTTTCCAAAGCAGCATGAAAATTCTGAAAATCTCTCTCTCTATATATATATATCTCTGTCTCTCTCTCTCTCAGCTCACAGCTAGGGTGTGTAAGCCAGTCTAAATGAGACGCTAATAAGCAGACACTCCTTTCTTTCTTTCTTTCTTTCTTTCTTTCTTTCTTTCTTTCTGTCAACTGGAATATCTGGACCTGTCCAACTAATAATAACACTGTTTCCTTTATATAAATGATTCGTTTTAAAGTACTCAGTGCTTGCAGATTGAAATTCTTCAGCCTAAATAAATGCATTATTGGTAAGGCTGTGGTGCAGCTGGTTGCCCTAATAAAAGTAATCGGCCCTGTCCTCAATAAAAGTCTCTTGTGCAAACACATTCCAGTCACCCAGGAGCTCTTTACACTTTACACACCCACACAAACTATGGGCAGACTGAGAGCAGGGTCGTACAGTTTCAACATGGTGTCAAAACAAGTGTAGATGGTGTTATCTGAGCAGGAATTATTATTAGTTGCTGGGAAAGCTAGTAGAAATGGCCTCGAGGGACGAAGCCCTTCTTATCTTTTAAGAAAGTTTAAGATAAATCAAAAATAACCTTCACTCTGTTCCACCCATTTTGTCTCATCCGCTGTTAGTAAATCGTCTGAAGTGTGGATTTTTTAAAATGATCATTTTCATAAGAAATAAGGAGAAGAAGACAAGGATGAAGCTGATTGTACTGCAGATCCATAAAGCCTGTAGATGACACACCAAGCCGGGAAAATGCCTCCTAGTTTTTTTTTAGGCATTAGGGATCTTCTCTTTAACTTTGACTTGCTGTCATATCTACCCCATGTCAGTAAGCAGGAATTGAGATTGAAAGTGTGAAGGTGTAAAACAAGAACATGTTAAATTAAAGAGGGAACACAAGTTACTGTCCATCTACCACAAACAGACAAACTAGAACTATCATAATGTAAAGTGTTACATAAATTGTTAAATAAATTGTTGATAAATTGTTTTTAATGAATGCCACCATGCCGGCTTAGTGGTTAGTCCTGTCGCCATGCAATTCCAGGGTGCAGATTCGATTCCTGGCCAGGTTTGATTCCCACCCATGCGTGAATGGAGTTTGCATTTTCTCTCCATGGGCTGGGTGGGTTTCCTCCGGGTTCTCCGGTTTCCTCCTACAGTTCAAAGACCTGCAGATTGGGCTAATTGGCGTTCCCAAATTGCGTGTATGTGTGTGCCCTGCGATGAATTGGCACAGGGTGTAGCCTAAGTCTCCTGGGACAGGCTCCAGGCCCCTGTATACAGGATAAAGCAGTATAGACGATGAGGGAATGAGTGAGTGAGTGAGCTACTAACAGCAAGTACAGCTTTTCTGAAGACGCATGATATAAAACACAAATATTGCGGTCCATCTGTCTTTTAATAAGAGTGTTCTGTTTTTGTTTAGTTTGTATGCATAGCAGTTTTATGTGTAACAGTGATAAGACTGTTACTCCCTGAGAAATAATAATTTATCATGATACAAAATAGTAAAATTAAAATCATTATATATACTGTAGTAAAGCCATCTTCTATTCAAGCCACTGTTAAAGAACTGACAAGGCACTGGTGTAAAATGACAAAATCATATGGAGTAGTGCAAGTAACTGGCTGTAGCCAGCATGGGTCTATTCGGTCTGCAGTACTTGAAAGAGAGAAGACCAGCTGCTTACCAAAAATCCACAATCCAAACCAGTCATAAAAGCACTTTTAGCAGGAAAACACATCTGATAACATTATGTCATCTTAAACATGTTGTCTCCTTAGTAATTGTCTCGTTCGGAATTGCCTCTGACCGGTCTGTGTTGTTCTGGTCATGGCTACGAAGCTAACTACCTCCTAACACAAGACTGAATCCCAAAGATATAGGATATGTGTGGGAGGAGCAAAATAACTAATTAAGTAATAATCTGTTATAATAAATGGTATTTGTGAACTGTTGTATAAAAGCAATATCACACTTGAGGTTGTGCTGCAATACTGAATATCAGAATAGCTGTAATGATGTCCGCATTCAGGCTGCGTCCTCGTGCCTACAACGACATCACAGCCGTGCTGATATTCAGTACAAAAGCACTCCCATTGCTTTAGCATACTTAAAATTGTGCAGTGTTTTAGCATTACCAGATCAGGGATTAAGAAAGCTGAAGAGGAGAAAATGGACAGCTTAGTACAATCTTTTTGTTTAGAACTTTTGTGTCTATCATGGTGCAAATATAATTACAAATACACTATGTACCTTATAGCACTTTCATCAGCTAGTATGTTTCACTAGTTTAATCCCAAGTCAAACTGATACCTTTATCATTTTCTATTGTGTACAAGTTTCCTTGGACCTCTACTCACCGATAAACATCTGGCAAAGGGGCATACAGGTAGCGATCATCCAAGGTCCCGCCTCCCCAGCAGAACATATAGCGAGCCATATCATTAAAACCCCACCTCCTGACATGAAGCTTAAGCTCCTTAACCAGCACAGAGCTCAAACGTCCTCATCCTCTCTTTGGTTTGTGACCCACACAAAAGCGCTAATCTTACAGTCTCTTCCTGAGCATCATTTACACCATTTACTCCAAAACTTTCATCTCTGTTTGCTTCTCCGGTGAGATTCTCTTGCTTGTCAAGCTGGTGTCTGGTCTCATCCTGAGGTCCTGTCTTAAACTGCACAACCCTTTATCTATTCTTTTCTGTCTGGAACAAATGATGCTCATCTGTTCTCTCTAATTTCTCTCTCTCTTTCTGTTTATCTGGGTATCTCTTTCCCTGTCTCATTCCCAGGCTGCTTTTTGCTTTTCAGCTCGCTTGTCCATATGCATGTTTGTGTTCCTCTGCCTGTGTACTTCTCATCAGCCGGGCTATTTTCTGCTTCTGGATGTGATATGTATTTCCTTTCACTAAGCAACAACTCAACCCCTTTTCCCTCCTTCTCTTCCTTTCTTTGTTAGTGCCTCACACCCCTCCCTCCACTCAGCCCCTTCTCACTGGACTTGGAGGAACTTTTGTCTCTGCAGAACCTGACCTGAAAACGAGGAGCACTTACAGTACAAGGGGGAGCAGAAACATGTTGGTCAACGTAAAAATGCGTGCCTACTGAAAGGAGTCTCAACTTAAATAAATGGCTTGGGAGGTTGTGTCCAATGTCTATTTAAAACCCTGAAATCACATGACCGTGGAAGCTAATCTCACAATCTCCCAGAAGACCAAGTGGACTTGGCTGAGCTCCAGGTCTTAGAGGACGCTGGACAGGAAAGAGATCTTTAAAGAGGAGCCAGGTGTCAAAGTAGATGGGGTCAGATTTCAGTTTTTCTTGACAATTCATAAATAGTGGAATGAGATATGAAAGAGAAAGAAAAGTAATGAAAGTAACAATCGCTGCAGACCTCTTCCACCTAACTTACAATATTCAGGTTGATCCAGGAAGGAGAATGGTTATAAAGTCTATTATTTCAGCAACACAAATTGTGGCCCCTTAACCTGTTGAGACCCGAAAAACATTTTTCCCAACTTTTCCCAATGTCTGTCTATCCTTATGCAATCTTCAGATGAAGATCATTGGGTATACAGTGGTGTGAAAAACTATTTGCCCCTTCCTGATTTCTTATTCTTTTGCATGTTTGTCACACTTAAATGTTTCTGCTCATCAAAAACCGTTAACTATTAGTCAAAGATAACATAATTGAACACAAAATGCAGTTTTTAAATGAAGGTTTACGTTATTAAGGGAGAAAAAAATCTACAAATCTACATGGCCCTGTGTGAAAAAGTGATTGCCCCCCTTGTTAAAAAATAACTTAACTGTGGTTTATCACACCTGAGTTCAATTTCTGTAGTCACCCCCAGGCCTGATTACTGCCACACCTATTTCAATCAAGAAATCACTTAAATAGGAGCTACCTGACACAGAGAAGTAGACCAAAAACATCTCAAAAGCTAGACATCATGCCAAGATCCAAAGAAATTCAGGAACAAATGAGAACAAAAGTAATTGAGATCTATCAGTCTGGTAAAGGTTATAAAGCCATTTCTAAAGCTTTGGGACTCCAGCGAACCACAGTGAGAGCCATTATCCACAAATGGCAAAAACATGGAACAGTGGTGAACCTTCCCAGGAGTGGCCGGCCGACCAAAATTACCCCAAGAGCGCAGAGACGACTCATCCGAGAGGCCACAAAAGACCCCAGGACAACATCTAAAGAACTGCAGGCCTCACTTGCCTCAATTAAGGTCAGTGTTCACGACTCCACCATAAGAAAGAGACTGGGCAAAAACGGCCTGCATGGCAGATTTCCAAGGCGCAAACCACTTTTAAGCAAAAAGAACATTAAGGCTCGTCTCAATTTAGCTAAAAAACATCTCAATGATTGCCAAGACTTTTGGTAAAATACCTTGTGGACCGACGAGACAAAAGTTTAACTTTTTGGAAGGTGCGTGTCCCGTTACATCTGGTGTAAAAGTAACACAGCATTTCAGAAAAAAGAACATCATACCAACAGTAAAATATGGTGGTGGTAGTGTGATGGTCTGGGGTTGTTTTGCTGCTTCAGGACCTGGAAGGCTTGCTGTGATAGATGGAACCATGAATTCTACTGTCTACCAAAAAATCCTGAAGGAGAATGTCCGGCCATCTGTTCGTCAACTCAAGCTGAAGCGATCTTGGGTGCTGCAGCAGGACAATGACCCAAAACACACCAGCAAATCCACCTCTGAACGGCTGAAGAAAAACAAAATGAAGACTTTGGAGTGGCCTAGTCAAAGTCCTGACCTGAATCCTATTGAGATGTTGTGGCATGAGCTTAAAAAGGCGGTTCATGTTAGAAAACCCTCAAATAAAGCTGAATTACAACAATTCTGCAAGGATGAGTGGGCCAAAATTCCTCCAGAGCGCTGTAGAAGGCTCATTGTAAGTTACCGCAAACGCTTGATTGCAGTTATTGCTGCTAAGGGTGGCCCAACCAGTTATTAGGTTCAGGGGGCAATTACTTTTTCACACAGGGCCATGTAGGTTTGTATTTTTTTTCTTCCTAAATAATAAAACCCCTCATTTAAAAACTGCATTTTGAGTTTACTTGTGTTATCTTTGACTTATAGTTAAATGTGTTTGATGATCAGAAACATTTTGTGTGACAAACATGCAAAAGAATAAGAAATCAGGAGGGGGGCAAATAGTTTTTCACACCACTGTAGTTCCTTTGTCCACTTTGATCACTGGGTATAGTTCCTAACCCTAACCCTATTGGATTTGATGAGGATAAGTATTATGGGTGAGAGGAAATTTTATTTAATCGCAGTGCATGATCATGTCATATAAAAATAGCTTTGCAAGATTATTTTATTTAGTAGCAATCCTTTTACAGCCACATGGCTACTACTTATCAAAATACAGTATCCCAATGCACTGTAGAGACATTACCTTCTCAGAGAATGGTTTATACTTCCATCTGCTGGTCAACTCAGGCAAAAGTATGTGCCTGCAATATTGATAATCTAGTACTGTAGTCTGTATAAGGTCGTTACAAAACCGCCTGTACTCAACATTTCTCTTTGTGAATCTCAACCTACACTGCATGTCTGTTGAAGAAAATCAGAGTATCTGGACTAAACCTACCAAGCACAATGAAACCATGCAAACTCCCCACACATATACATGAGGCAGGAAAAAAGCCCCAACCCTTGAGGTGCGTAGCCCCCATGCTAACCACTAAGCCACCGAGCTGCCATTCATCATGAAATGTCGGCAGTTGATCAAAATTCTTCCCACATTCTTGTCAAAATTTGACAGATTCTGTATGACATCAAACAGAAATGCGAGCGCTCTTAATTCTGTTAAAGCATCATGTAATATGGTCTTTTGTTTGTCCTGCAAAATCAGCATTTGACCATGATGCATGCTTATGCATGAATGTTAAACCGCTCACCTGATTTTTTTTTTTTCCGTTTTCTGCCGGTTCGCAGTCTCACACTCTTGGTCTCAATTACTGTGCATCTCAAAAAAACTAGAATATTGACAATATTGGATAGAGAATCTGGGGGTATTGTCAAGAGCAAGATGAGAAATACCTGAAGTGAGCTGAAGGCTGCTATCAAAGCATCCTGGTCTTCAATAATGCCTCAGCGTTGCTGCAGGCTAATCGCCGCCATTCCATGATGCACTGATGCACTAATTCGTGTTAAAAGTGTCCCAACCAAATATTGAGTGCATAATTTAACATACTTTACAGAATTTGGATATTTCTGTAGAGCAAATAAATTTAGATTTATCTAATATATTATGTATAAAATATTGTGGAAAATGCGTATCAATTTATAACCTCATTCAAGAGCATTTGGGATGAACACAGTTCACAAAATGAGAGACTGCATCACTTCTGCACATAAATCCTGACACCAATCCTCTAATAAATGATTTACCATGCTTAGTAAACTGCACTCCAGTTTCTCACTGACCTTTGCATCATTGCTATATTAGATTCAGATGAAATGTGGTTCCCAGTGGGGATGCTGTCTGTCAATCTGCTCTCCTCTTCAGACATGCTCTGATCTGCTTCAGCTAATCCCTCAGAAGGACTGGGGGTCAAAAGGCTAAGAGCTTCACGATGTCTCAGGGACACAAAACTCAAATCTATTATTTGTTTGGCACTCTCACAGATCTGGCTCTGTATCTCAGGGGTTAATGTTGGGAGGTCGAAGGTAAAGATGTGTGGTCCACTAGAAGCCATGTCTACACTGTCCAGGCTGCTGTAAGAGGTGCCCTTGGCCCGATGGGATTCCATAATACTCTCAAAATGACGGCTGAAAGAGTCAAGGCCATCTCTGGAGATCCTGCTAGGACTTTCGACAGTTATGGGAGACTTTAGTGCAGCATGGCTATCCAGTAGGCAGTTCTCGGAGCTTGAAAAGGAAAGAGTTAGAATTAGAAGTTAGAAGATTTAGAAATATCTTCTTAAAACCATGGTTACAGTAGCAGAGACTGAGACTGTTTTGACATTTTTTAAAATTCTCCTAATCTTACCCTTCAGGGAAGCGACTGAACACCTCATCTCCATCTTGCACAGCTTGCTGTCTCTTCCTGTCACAATGCATCCTCACACTGGCCCAGCTCACCATCTCTTCATCTTGAAACTGTTCCTCTTCCTCACTTGTCTGTGAACAAAAGAGTTGCTCCAAAGGACTGCCACTGTTGGTTCCAGAGGTAGCCATTACACTACGGTTGCTGCTGAATGCTGAGTCCATTTCATCCTGCTCAGCTAATATAACTTCATCGATGTCTGTCTCTCTGTAACAACGCAAGGGAACTGCATCCAGGTCGGTTTCTGAGTATTTGATAGTGCGTCTAATGATGCCAGTCTTGAGCCCATGAGATGAGCCCAATGCAGAAGAAAGAGGTTCCACATCCACCTGTTGAAAATCATGACTGGAAGTATTCTGGATCTTGGATATTGGTCTTTCACTGGAACTAGGTGCTGTGAACTCATGAGGGGACTCACTGGAGTAGCCACTGGAGGGTGTAATAGAGGAGACTGGAACTTCTTCAGGAATTGAAAAGAAAAATGTAATCAATTGTCTAGTAACATGATAATTGTCTACTACTGGTAATCATTAGGCATATTAGTAATTATCTTATACATTATATTTGTGCCTTTCTGTTGTTTTTACCAGTTACTCCATTGTGGTGTTCTATAGGCTTCCCAAACAGGAACTCCCATTTGGCACGAGCAATCTTTTGACAGTGCAAAGAAGGACGTGGCGATGATGATCCACTGTCCAACTACAATATGCAATTAAATAAATTAGTATTGTCATCAATATACACAGTCAATGATTGCTTTCATACTGTGTGGCATACATTAAAAAAATATAATATGTATGATAACAGACAGATTGTGTCCCATAAGTACAAAAATATTGATATCTCACTTGAATGGCTATGTTTCCTGTCCCACTGATTCTCTGACTGGTCCGACTGGATGAAACTGGGGAAATGCAGTCTCTCTCAGGCTGAATGAACTCCACCACTCTGCCTGTAACTCCACTACAACTCTGAGACAAAGCACTGCTCTGGTCCCCATATGTCAGGCTCTCAACTCCTCTGTCTCTTTGTGTTTGTGAATCTCTAACTTCATATGAGTTCTCCTTATTGATGTTCTCCTTATTGATGTTCTCCATAACTCTTGAGAAATGTGGTTGTCTCAAGGCAGAGTTGACTGGCATATTATTGTTAAATTGTGTGCAAAGTCTCATCATAGCTGGACTGCCTCTAAGAACACAGCTTTCTTGCCTCTGTAACTGGTTGTCTCCTGTATATTGGGACAGATGGTGTTGATATATAGTAGGAATGTGGTTCTCTAGAATTACTCTTCTCTGTTGTTGTTGATCTTGGATTTCAGATGTAGACGATACACCAACTCGGTGCAAGCTAGCACAAAGTACAGGAGATCTGCTATCTCTGTAGGACAAATGTGGTGAAGTCCAACCTGAGCAATACCTTTTTTGAACAGGGTCCTTTTCCCACTGTTGGTCCTGGGTGAGGAGATTACTTTCTGAGGAAGTTCTTGTTGAAAATTCTGCTGTAGACTGTTGTCCTGACCTTGTACTGTCTGACCTTACAGTGTCTGGTAGAGATAGGGTAGGGGAAGATGACTTCCTTTCTTCCACATGCATGAATATTTTGGTGGCTTCTTCTGCTAGATTAGACGTCATTTCAACACTTGATGCAGACAAGACACCCCTCAGTTGTTTCTCATCACTCAGTTTGTTACCTCTGGAAGCTGGAAGATTTGACAAAGTTGTTAGACTAAAATTTACCTTGTTGCTTTTCTGCGGACTTTGACTTGTTTTTTGACCTACTGTCTGGTTCTGTGGTAATTGAGTAATGATCGTATTTGGAATTTGATGTTGAATAGCTGTTGGCTTGCTGGATGGCAATACTGGTTTATGTCTATGACTTTGCTTCAGAGTCTCATCACTGTTCCATGCTCGCTGTCTTGGAATTGCTTGAGATTGGACATTATTAGAGCATGATATAAAGTAGGGCTTTCTATCATCACTAGAGAGCCTGAGAGCTGCTGGGCTACTTGGAATACCATGCAGGTACCTGTGTTGGTAAAGATGTGCATTAGCAGGCAGAGTTCTGGCAACACGTGGCACTACAGGAGATCCAGACCATGAATGGCAGTGGGGCTGTTCTATATGCAGCGTGCCATAACTTGTATCAGCATAGTTGGCAGTTGCCAGTTGGCGTCTCAGCTGTGGGGAACCAAACTCTTCCAAAGCACGATGGGTAGCATCTCTTGCAATTGATTTTAGCATAGTGGGTTGGAAATTGGGGGTATCCTTTGGCTTGATCACTGAACCAGTTAAGGTATTCTTTGAGCTGGAGTTAGGAAAAACATCATGCCTGATTAACTGTGTTGGTTCTCGGAAATTATCACAGAAGTGGTAGGGGAAGGTTTGATCATTAAAAGCTTTTCTGAATGGGTTCTCTGGCTCATTTTGGCACAATATAGTATGATGACCACGCACACACCTGATATTAGCTTTCTCAATATAACTGTATGTAGCAATTGATCGCTTTTCTTCACCCACTTGCTCATAGGATTTTCGAGAACCACTAGGTGTAGAAGGGGCAGTAAATTGTCCACAGTCCTTCCCAAGAAATGTCTCACTCGCTGTGGTTCGCTCAAGATTACCTGAACCTCCTTTAAGCTCTGGTTGAAGGGCAGAGAGCGACTGATAAGTATCATTATGGGGCACACTGTTTCCATATTGAGAGGATGTCTGTCCTTCCACACTTGAATGGATTTGTAAGCTGACTGGATGTCTGGACTTACTGGTGAAAACGCCATGTGTGTTGCTGCTAACTTTATGTAGATCCCCTTCTGGAAGCATTAAGCTTTGTGGATTATTCAGGCCTCCATGCTGAGACTGGAGGAAGCCGTCTGGCTCTTGTACAATGAGAGAATGTGTGTCTTCCATATTTTTTAACAATTTCCCTTCTTCATTAACCACAGATTTCACTTCCAATTCAAGAACCTTTCCTGAGTTTGCCATGATCCGTACCTGGAATCCTCATGCAAGTCTTCTAGTAATGTAAATGCCAGAACATTTACACAAGACAACATTGGTGCTTTGGTGTGGAGTAAGTAGCCTTAAGACAGAAGGTACTTGGGAGTTAACACCAATCCTACTGTATCTTCCAAGTCATCTGTCTGAGACAAACCATTGCACAAAATTAATATTGGAGCTAAAACACAGTTGTCACAGTTTTTTTAACGCATTAACTAAAATTAACAATAGCAGTATTACTGGAGGTAATTATTTTACAATAGTAATTAGAGCAACTTACAAAGAATTTCTGCAATATTTCAACAGAAACATCTTGATGTGCCTATAGCATTAAAAAAGAGAGAACAAAAAAATAGAACCCATACCGCAGATTACAAAGAAGGTTAACTGAACTTAACTGCTTTAGAAATAGATATTGCTTTTTCAATGTTCTGAAATCATGAAGTAAATTTTTGCTTACATGGCAATGTTCTAGACCATTGCTTACACAAGGTTCTCAGCTGCATAAAAAATATTCCTACAGCATTTGGATCGGTGTAACCAAAAGTAAGATAGTCACTCACTATCTCAGGAGGCTTTAGAGCACAAGGCCAGGTACAACCCTAGGCAGGGTGCCAATCTATTGTAGGGCACACACACATATACACTCATTCACACAATTTGGGAATGGCAGTTAGCCTAATCTGTAAGTCTTTGGACTTACCGGTGGGAGGTAACCGGAGTAACCGGAGTTCTCCGAGGGAACCCACCAAGCATGCAAGCTCTATGCACACAGAGAGAGGAATCGAGCCTGGCTGGGAATTGAACCCGGACCAAAAGTAAGATACATCAACTTAAATTAATTAATACTTCTTTTCCAAAGAAATATATCCCGTGGCTTTCTTGATTTCCATTCTTGTTTTTCTAACTGTCTCCAACATGATACTCTTAGCCCCTGACCTAGTGAACTTCTGTAATATGAGGAAATGATTTTATAAATATACAATGCACTTCTGTAAATGTTACTCTTCCAGGAAAAATGCCTTAACATTCTGCAAACCCAAAACTCTTTCCTGGGACAGAATTGCACTGACAGCAACAAAGACAAAGTATAGCGAGCAATGAAGGAAAAAATACTATAAAATCCCATTTAAATATTTTATTATCTGAATACACTGAAAGGTAGGCTAATCAGATTCAGCATCTAATCCTTAGGAATCTCTATGTTTATACTGGTGCGAATGGTGCTCTTAAATGTCTATTTATTTCATGAGTTACTAAAAAATGGCGGCATGGTGGTCTAGTGGCTAGCACTGTTGCCTTGCACCTTCAGGGTCCGGGTTTGATTCTTGACCAGGCTTGACTCCTGTCTCTGTTTGCATGTTCTTTACGTGCTGGTTGGTTTTACTTCCAAAGACCTGCAGAATGGGTTATTTGGCGATTTACAAATTGCCCATAGTGTGAGCGCCCTGCAATGGATTGGCACCCTGTCCAGGGTGTACCCTGCCTCCTGCCCTAAATCTCCTGGGATTGGCTCGAGGGCCCCTGCGACCCTGAATACAGGATAAAGGAGTACAGTATAGACAGTGAGTGAATGCCAAACTAAGAACATCCACCAAACCTAGGATTCAGGGTTTGAGAATGACCTAACATCTAAGCCTAGATGCCTGCCATGCTTTATGCAGAACCATTTAGTCTGTGCTGATACACTTAACAGAAGCCCAGGAGAGGGAAGGGGAGTATGTCCTCTTTAGCAGCTCTCCACACACCAATCCCAAACTCTCTCACATCTTCTTTAACCATCTATGACACCACTGAAAGCATCATATTGGGTCATTATATGAAAAAGTAATCCACACATCTTAAAAATTCATTCACAGCACTCTCACACAAACTACTTTGTTTGTAACTCAAATGCCAAGGTTACAGAAAAGAGGAAGGTAGGACAAGCTAGGACGCCTATTACCAAAAATAACTGTACTGCATCTTGATTACAAGACTGTAGCTCTTTGCCTGGGTCTTTAATTTCACTCTGTTGAAATCTATTGCTGAATCACTGGCATCACATTCCACCCAGTGTCATATTACAATAAAACAAAAACAAAAAAATCAACATTTTCATCATTTTGATAATGGTGTGTGAGGCTCTTTAAAGTTGTAGTTGCACAGTTGCAACTCTATCCACTCAGCATGCACCAAGGTAACCAGTAACACTGTGAAATAGACACCGCCTTAATGAAATCCAGTGAGATCAGATTTCTCACTGACAGGAGTGTCACTTAAAAAACAGTACAGCTTTCCTGGAATTATAATTAAACATAATATCTTGTCTGGAAAGTACAGAGAGGCAAACTGGATGTCTAAAATCGATACGCTAATTAATTAATAACACCACTAACACCTTCTATATGAACCTTTAAATAAAGTATATTTTGTCATCTGAACACACGAAACAGCCATAGGGAATAAAAACACCAAGACCATAAATATTATCCATTTTGTAATCATGTATTCAATGAAAGAAATATATTTGCCCAAAACTTTGTAACCAGATTCAAATCTTTGATCTCTTTTTATCAATTTATTATCAGCTCCAAACTATTTGATTTCAAATTAGCAGAGCGGTTATCACTAATCGTTCTCGGTCAGTCTGACCAAAAAGAAAATAGACTTCAGATTTCAGGTCCTATCCAGAATAATAGAGAGCTTCTCTGTAAACACATGCACTCCTTACACACGATTAAGCAGGGCATCACCTACTTTTGTTAATAGGATTCCCCCCCCCACCCCCTCATCTATTCTCTTGTACTGTAGCTCTTACAAAAAACATCATGCAACTTTACCTTATGGATATCCTCTGCTCCTATTTCCTTATTAGCCTCTTTCTCAGGAGCAATGAAGAAAGAGAAAAAATCATGATTTCATCTATTCACACTGTCACTCTCCTTTAAAAAGATAGATCCTGCGGGCTTTGGTGATTCTTTCATAGTGGATTAATGCAGCTTAGTTAGACTCCTCTTTTTCCTCTTCCTCCTCCTCTTCCTCCTCCTCCTCCTCCCCTGCAACCTGTCTTACATCCAGCATTGCTCCTTCCTCTCCTCGCCTGCTGCTCAGGCCGTTATGACCCACCCCGGTGAAATAATTAAGCCAATCAGGACAAACGCTTTTTAGTGTGAGTGTTATGAGCACATTTATTGGCAGCAGAATTCTAGATGCCAATAAGAGAGGGACAGCCAAAAGTGTAAACAGAGTAAAAGTGGAAAGAGTGAAGGAAGCAGAATGAAACACATACAGAAAGGTGAATCTCATGTAGGCACACTTCTCTTCAGCCTGATAATCACTAGGGTGACTATCACTGATAGTCACTAGCTCTTACAGAAATCCTGAAGTACTCTCAAACTCTGGTCAGTAAGACAGTAAACATCCACAGCATTTTGTGACACCACCATGGTGCAATGGGAGCACCGCTGATTCATAGCTGCAGAGTCCCTGGTTCATTCTAGTACAGGGTTTACTCCCTGTGTGAGGTTTTGCATTTTCCCCCAGCATTCATATAGGTTTCTTTCGTATTCTTGAGTTTCCATCGACCACCAAGAACATGCCAATTGATGGAACCAGTTGGCTAATGTGACCTAGATACTGTATGAATGTGTCATGGGGGCCTGGAGTTTATTCTAGAAGACTAAGGGCACAAGGCAGGGTACACCCTGGACAAGGTGACAATCCATTGCAGGCCACGCAAATACACAACTTGGGAACGCCAATTAGCCTAATCTGCATGTCTTTGGACTGTGAGAGGAAACCGGAGCAACCAAAGGAAACCCACCAAGAACGGGGAGAACACGCAAACTCCATGCACACAGACCCCGAGGCAGGAATCGAACACAAACCCTGGAGGTGTAAGATGACAGTGCAAACCTACCTACCTACCTTGCCACCATGTATTTATCTTTATCTTCTAAAACAGATCAAATACTTTGTCATAACCTTGTCACACTTTAATCCCTCAGAAATCCCACTCTAATCCGTTAATTAAGCCATAACATCTGCAAAGGGTTCCTGGGCATTTAAATGGTCTCTCAGTCTGGTTCAGTATGGCAAAGACTGCCGATCTGACAGTTGTGCAGAAAACCATCACTGACATCCTCCATAAGGAGGGAAAGCCTCAAAAGGTAATTGCAAAATACATTGGATGTTCCCAAAGTGCTGTATCAAAGCACATTAATAGAAAGTTATGTGGAAGGGAAATGTGTGGAAGAAAAAGGTGCACAAGCAGTAGGGATGACCGCAGCCTGGAGAGGATTATCAGGAAAAGGCCATTTAAAAGTGTTGGACTGAGACTGGAGTCAGTGCATGAAGGGCCACCACACACAGACGGATCCTGAACATGGGCTTCAAACTTCGTATTCCTCTTGTCAAGTCACTCCTGAACAATAAACAACATCAGAAGCGTCTTACCTGGGCAAAAGAAAAAAAGAACTGGTCTGTTGTTCAGTGGTCCAAAGTCTTCTTTTCTGATGAGAGCAACTTTTGCATCTCCTTTGGAAACAAAGAACCCAGGGTCTGGAGGAAGAATGGAGAGGCAAACACTGCAAGATGCTTGAAGTCCAATGTGAAGTTTCCACAGTATATGTTGATTTGGGGAGCCATGTCATCTGCTGGTGTTGGTCCATTGTGGTTCATTAAGTCCAGGGTCATCACAGCCATCCACCAGGAGACTTTGGAGCACGTCATCCTTCCTTCCGCAGACGAGCTTCATGGGGATGCTGATTTCATTATCCAGCAGGACTTGGCACCAAAACCTGGTTCAATGACCGTGGGATTACTGTGCTTGATTGGCCAGCAAACTCGCCTGACCTGAACCCCATACAGAATCTATGGGGCATTGCCAAGAGAAAGATGAGAGACATGAGACCAAACAATGCAGAAGAGCTGAAGGCTGATAGTGAAGCATCCTGGTCTTCCATAACACCTCAGCTGTGCCACAGGCTGATAGCTTCCATGCCACGCTGAATTAAGGCAGTAATTTCTGCAAAAGGGGCCCAAATCAAGTATTGAGGACATATGCATATTCAACCGATATGGTCTATATACAATCCTTGTTTTATTGATTGCATGTAATATTCTAATTTTCTGAGATTTGGGGTTTTCATGAGCTATATTGAGTATGCCATCTCAATTATGACAAATCACGGCTTGAACTATCTTGCTTCGCATGTAATGAGTTTACTCTATATCATATATATTAGTTTCACCTTTTAAGTTGAATTAATGAAATAAATGAACTTTTGCACGATATTAAAAATTTTTCGAGTTTCACCTGTATATATGCTCAGATCAGATTAAATCAGAAAATACATTAGCTTTTTAAAAATTCCAACATCTTGATGCGTATGACAAGTGGAATTGTCCACCACACTATGCACCTCAGCTCAATAGGTTTAATGTAAGGCAGCAGTGGTGCTGATTGCATCATAAGTAATCATTAAAAATGTTTTTAAAATTTAATTAATTATTATTTTAAGTGAAATCTCCTGTTCAGGATGATCATAGTCTAAATGTTTATATTCTCTTTCTACTATATCAGCTTTTTGTAAGGCGGCACATAACACTGTTATTTAATGAAGTCAGCACATTGGCATTGTGCCTGGCACCTTCAGTAAAAAATTTCCAGGCTTCCTTGGATAGGCTCATATTTAATGGCAGTTAGAGCAGTTTATAGTTTACAGACTGCTGATGTCTGAGAATTTAGCCTACTTTGCAGACGTCCATCTTTGCATCAATAAACAAATTGCCAGTATCAATCAAAGATCTAAAGGGTAGAAGCAATGTGGTGTAGTGTTTAGCACTATGGCATCACACCTCCAGGGTGGTTAGAAGTTTCGATTCCTTCCCCCGGTCTGTCTGCATGTGTGCATGTTTTCCCTATGCTTGGTGGGTTTTCTCCGGGTACTTCCACAGTCCAAAGACATGCAGATTAGGCTAACTGGTGTTCCCAAATTGCCCGCAGTGTGTGTGCCCTGCTAAAGATTGGCACCCTGACTAAAGTGTACCCCTCCTCATGGCCAAAGTAACCTGGGATGGGCTCCAGGCCCCTGTGACCCTGTACAGGATAAGCGGAATAGAAGAAGAAGATCTACAAGGTGAGCAGAAAGGCGTTCCCTGTTTTTAAACATATATTATACAAATCCAACTCTAGGTACATATGATTTATTGCAAATTTTAGACATAAAGTAATAATCTAACAATAAAATAATATTATTTATTATTCTACATAATGCCATAACATTTTTTATTCTACTGTATTTAGGATCATTTGTAAGATGTTTTTACATAACCAGGGAAGTACTTTATGATCAGCTGGATATATGAATTCAAATGCAAAATCGGTATTGAAACTCCATAGGTTCGGGAAAGCCAACCTTGTGGAGAGAAGAGCCATGATCCAGATGGAAAAAAGGGACCTAGAGGAAGAGCGGAGGAAGGCAAAGGCTGTGGAGCTAAGGCCCAATAAAACCAATGTCTTTTGCAGTCTGCTAAAGCATGGGAGCTTAGGGTAGATCTGAAGAATAGGCTCCAGTTTCCAGATGTTGAACAACACTACCTTAAGACCTGACACGGTCCTCTTCTCCATGGAAGGAAAGCAGATTATCCTAATGGAGCTTACAGTGCTGTGGGAGGAGACGGTTGAAAAGAAGACTGAACGCTATAAAGACTTGGTGTGGAAGTGCAGAGACAAAGGTTGGCAGACGTGTTTGTATCCAGTCGAGGTGAGATGTAGGGGCTTCCCAGCCCAATCAGTATGGAAGCTGATGTCAGACATTGGACTGAGACAAAGAAGGCAGTGCGAAGGCTGGGGGGGAGGCAGCAGAATGAGCTTCCTGTTGGATTTGGAGCAGGAAGGAGGAGTTGAGCTGGCAGCTAGGAGGGAGTGAGTACTGGCTGGCCACCACTACTTACCCACCAACAGGAGTGTGTTATGGTTAAGGGTCGAAATACTTTGGGATCGTTGGTAACCATCTGATGACACAACCTCCTGGTTAAAGGCTCCGGTCGTTGCAAGATGACTGAAGGAGAAGCATCCAAGGATGTATGCCATTACTGTCCATTGGAATGCAGGGAACAGTGTTGGCACCTCATAACTTTAGAGTGATTTTTTTTTTTTTTGATTCTGATGTCTGTGTGTATTTTTTAAGTGTCCTGGTACCCTGCAATGGACCAGTGTCCCATTCAGGGTATAAACACACTTTGCCCACAGTACCCCTGGGACAGGCTCTGGACGCATTCTGACCCTGATGCATAAGTGCTTAATGGAAATGAAGGCAAATGAAACATTCTCTGCTGCGCTGCCTTACGCGGAACACCTATGATATTCCTGTGACAGAACTACCTGTGCAAACAAACAAACTGAATTTCTACTTCATATATATAAGATGTATATATAAGATGCAGTTAACCGCAGCTCTGCTCACAAGCAGATACTGATATCTGCTTGCTACCCATACCTGTGAATGCAGTGTGTGCTCAACTTGCTGACAATCCTCATGCTGCTCCAATGTGTCGGCAGTATTAACCCGTTGTTTGCGCTGTTGCTGTAGATGTGTCATGGTCTGATCCGGGATTTTAGTACTATGAGCTCGACCTGATGTACCCATTTTTGGTACTGTTACAACACCTGTGACATGCCACAGAATGACACAAAAGCTGATGATGGCATTGCCAACTGGTTCTCTTCTTCTACTGGTTTTATGACAGTTGGCATCCAGGAAGTTTTTTTTCGACCACCCCTTTAGTCTTTCATTCCTCCTAAATACAGCTGCCTACTGTTACGTCACAGGATGACATAAAAGCTGATAGTGATGCTGCCTACTGTTACTTTCAGTGAGGAAGGCGACTGTGACACACCTGTGATGAAACTATCTGTTCAAACACAAACAACACTCACTGCAGATTTTTGCATATGGCGGCAAAATAGCTTAGCGCCTCCTTGCACCTCCAGGGTCCAGGTACGAAAAGCTGATGTTTATGCCGCCTACTGTTATTTTCAATGAGGAAGGCGATTGTGACATGCATGTGATGGAACTACCTGTGCAAATACCTGGAAACATACTACCTATGCGTATTTCTGTAGATGGAACCAAAGTGGCTTTGTGGTAAACACTGTTGCCTTGCACATCCAGGGTCTGGAATACAAACAATGGTCACTATTGCTTTATATAAGTTTTTACAATACACAAATTAGCTCATTGCTTATATATTTATAATTGTGGTTTATGTATCTATAAAGAACAAAGAACAATTCAATGTTTATTTATATATACTTGCTATTGTATTAAACAGGGGACAAAAGTCCATGTCAGAGTGGAAATGCATTTAATGCTTATTGCTCTGTGTATGAATTAATCTGATTCGATTCATCACATGCATTACACTGGCCTGTATCGAATGTGCGCACGTGCGGACTTTAATCTGCAAAAACGACCCCAGACTGAACGAGACAATCTTCACCTCTCGCGATATTTCTGAGGGTGGGTTGCCAGATTGGATAATATATCACAATCGGTACAAGGCACTTAAATCTTAAATAAATCTTATAAACAGATATCAACTAAATCAATATAATGATCAACAATAATATACAATTAAAATTTCTAATTGCTTACAATATTAAAAATTTATTTACAGGTGCTTTAACGAGTTCTACGGCCTGAAAACAGTGTCACACAGTGGTTGTAAGTGAAATTTATTAAACGTATGTTTTTTTCATTTATTTATTTAAGGCATCTAAGATGATTTAAGATGAAAAAAAGCACTTTAGCTTTTCAGTAACACTTAATAATTAACGTAAAGTGGATCACAGAAATTACGGTTTTTGTTGATTATTTTATTATAACACCACCTCCAGAATATTTCATTTCCTATTTAAAGAAGGATGTATGCTATTTTTTTATTATACAAGAATAATTAACGTAATTATTTCATTAATGGAAAATCTATCACTTAGCAATCACAGTCTTCCACAACACGTTAGTGGAATGTTGCACGACAGGCGTGCCTAGTCACGTGACTAGAGATCATTCGAGCAAACATGACTGAGAGCGTTAAAACGAAGTAGACACGAGATATATATACACTGATAGATTCTGCAAAGAAGAAACGTAAAGTTACACCAAATCACCATTTTTTATCAAAGTAGAGGTCACATAATAGAGTTTGAAAGATGGTGGTCATGTGATTTCCAGTTTCGTTCCTCTTGACATGGACGTCTCGAAACAAAATGTATAAATATATTTAATGTGTCTGTATCGCGTTTACAAAATACAAATTTTTAGAAGTCCAATACGCATGTTGTGCTCCATATTTCATGTATACGTATGAAACACGTAATAGAATAATTCGATTAAAACTTTTTAAAACGGGGATTATGTGGAGTCTGGCAACCCCGTTTATGCTGTAACTGGTTGTTCAGTACCTGTGGGGGGGAGGACAAGCTCTCAGACACTGGCGGATTACACCAGGTAATGTCGGATATAGAGTTACTCTTCTTTGCCTTGTGTTGTTTATTTGTGCTGCTAATCGGGTCAAACGTCATGACAATAGTGAGAGCCAGTGCTGCTGTTATTTGCCGAAGTATTTGGTGTGCAGTTTGGTCCAGTTTGCTAAGCTAGCGTGAAATAGCCTAACGCAGATTTGCTAGCTAGCTAACTGCCGTACTCCCTGCGCGCGCTCAGAAATATAGTGCGTTTGGGAAAGACCCGGATTTTTATGTAGTTATAGGCGGGATAGAGTGATTTATAATATAAAATGACAAGTTCTTAGGTATTTAGTTATTTGTCAGAGCTCTAACGGGCCACTTTGAATGGAAAGGTAGGCGGTGAAAGTTTTTGGTGTGTGACATTAGCCAACATTAGCAAGTCCAGTCAAACTAGCAACGGGAGGTGAGATTAATAAACTAGCTAACCCTTCAATCTCTCTCTCCCTCTCTCTCTGTGTAAAAGAGAGCATTAAGGAATAAATCTTAATTAATCTAACTGTATATGTAAAAAGAGTGCAATATAACACACAAACAGTATCAGGATCTATCCAGTGACGGAAACTTCAAAGCACCGTTGCAAGTTGCGTTTGCCAGCTGCTTGTGTCTGTGTGTATATTGTGGCAATTCATGTGTCTCTACACTGACTCCAAAATCAATTATTATTATTTTTTAAATATATATTTGCATTGAGATTGTGAAATGCAGTTCCTTGTTAATCCTTTAGGATTGTTTACTATATTTAGTTTAGAATTATAATATATATATATCGACACCTACATATCATAATAATATCATAATGGGTGCTTGCTGGTGTTTCCCGTTCTTTATATGCAACCCAGATTTCCAAAAATATTGGGACAGTCTCTTAAGAGTGCAGTCATAACTGTTGCCCATGTTATCCCATGAAAAGCTAGGCATCATAAATGAGCAACATATTTAGCTCATCCTATTTATTTGTTGTTTATGATACCGGATCCATTCTAGTTTGTTGCCCCGAAGCCTTAAAATATTAAACTCATCACTAACCGTGCATGATCCCCATCACCCCCCCCCCCCCCCCCTGTTTTTTTCAGTAGCTGCTCTGAGGTCTGATATTACAATGTCTCACAGCGACGAGGGATATGTGGTGCGCATCAGAGGCTTACCGTGGTCATGTACCCAGGAGGAAGTGGCCTCCTTTTTTTCTGGTCAGACAAAAGTCAAAATTTGTTTTCTCTCCAAAGAGAATGAATATAATTGTGATGGACATGTTTAACCCTCTCTCTTATCAAAAAAAATCCCTTGATTTCCATATTATACCTTTTCTCCTGTTTTGCAGACTGTGATATTGTAGGTAAAGTGAACGGGGTATGTTTCACCTTCTCGAAGGAGGGCAGGCCCAGCGGCGAGGCTTTCATTGAACTAAAAACAGCTGAGGACTTTAAAAAAGCCCTCTCAAAAGATCGCAAATATATGGGTCATCGATATATTGAAGGTAATAGACACTATTTTAAGTGTTTAAACTGAAAAGTACCCCCCCCCCCTCCTTTTTTATTTTATTTATTTTTTATTAATTTTGAGTGCCTCCATGGTTGTTTTACAATGGAGTGCCTTTTTGAATAATGTGCTACCTGGCCAAGTCAGACTGCGAGTGTATTATGTACATGTCTATCAGTGCAGTCACTGAGTGTATCACACTGTGCAGTGTTCAAGTCAAACCGCAGTGAAATGGACTGGGTGCTGAAACGCTGCGGCCCGACAGATTATGACTGCAGCAGCGGCTGCATGCTGAAGCTCAGAGGACTGCCTTTCGGCTGCAGTAAGGAGGAGATAGTTCAGTTCTTTTCAGGTATGCTTTCTAATCATATTTGTTCTTTATTTTTAGTTTTGTGATTTTGTGAGAGTACTGTCTTCTATGAAATCAAATTTTTGTTAATACAAGACTCATGCATAGTAAAGATCAACATATCACTACCTTATGCTCTCCCAAATGTTGATCTTTAGTTTGTGACTAACATAGTCTCACTAATTAACATACCATTTGTATGTCATACACTTGACTGTTTAATTTGTACAGAACTGTTAGTGAATATGTTGCTAAGGATTGTGTGTGATTACACTGTATGGGATGATGTAAGGGACTAAATTTGGGGGGACTTTATTTTCTACACCTGAGAATGTTGCTATTTAACATGTCCCCCTCTGTGGGGTTATTTGTCCTTGGGTTAAAGGGTTGAAAATCGTGCCAAATGGGATTACATTGCCGATGGACTACCAGGGGAGGAGCACAGGGGAAGCCTTCGTGCAGTTTGCCTCAAAGGAGATAGCAGAAAAAGCTCTGGGGAAACACAAGGAAAGAATAGGGCACAGGTGGGGCTGGCAAGACTGGGCTGGGTGATTAATGATATCTGTACTGTGGGATTGGGGGTCATGCATCTTAATACTTTTAATAACATAATGTTTTCTAAATGTTAAACTTGGCATGTTTGTGTAAATATAATAACATGGGTGGAAAATGATGTAAGAAGGAGCATTATATGTTTAGCATTATATTTTATGTTTGTGGGGGTGGGACATTAATCTGTACTCAAAGGAGCCTTTTTTAGGATTTATTTTTTTAAGGCTGCTCATAGTAAAGAATTGTAGTGAGAGTAGCATTAGGCCCTTTGTTCCTTCCCTCTGATTTATAAACATCCACTCATTTTTGTTTGCAGAGGTAATTAAATATATCAGGGATTTTGGGGACATTGACTCACTAAGCTGTCATCATTAATGTGAAACAGTTAAGTTTTATGTGTTGCTAAAACTCTGCATTTCAACAAACTCAGGTACATAGAAATATTCAAAAGTAGCCGAAATGAAATCCGTGCATACTACGACGTCCCGAGGAGGATGATGGGACAGAGACCTAGCCCCTATGACAGACCAGTGATGAGTCGTGGAGGCTTCTTTGGTCCTGGTCCTGGAAGAGGAGGTGCTGTTCTGGAGCAGATGCGCAGTGGAAGTAGTTACAGTGGTGGTATGTATTTATTCAGAAATGACTTAAAAAGTGAAAAACGTGAACTAAAGTTATATGAACAGAAATGTGAAACTTCTCATTTTGTAATATAATTACAAACCCTTCCTCTACATTCCTATAAAAGTTTGCTTGGTTTAAAAAAAAAAATAATTAGAAGAAACTAAAATTAGTAGGGGTTAAAGTAATTGCTAAGCACTAGTTTGTGGCAGGCAAATGTTTGACTGAACCTTTTTGCCCCCAAGCCACACATGGATTCTGTGCCCCAGACTAATTTGATCATATGGCTCAGTTCTATTAATGTTTAGGTGAAATGTTTAATTTAGCTTTCATTCATTCTTAAACTAGAGAGAATCTAATAAAGTATGATGACTTTTGTTTTTTGTTGAAGTTTTGTAACTTGCCTCTGTTCTGCAGGTTATAGTGGCTTTGACAATTACAATGGATTTAACAACTACTGCTTCGGTAATGGAATGTTTGAAGAGCGTGCCAGAGGAGAACGAGGTGGAAGAGGAGTGGGAAGCCATGGCTATGGTGGAGGGGACACAGGCTCAGGCTTTCACAGTGGACATTTTGTGCACATGAGAGGACTTCCGTTCCGTGCAACAGAGTCAGACATAGCCAGTGTAAGACACATTAAAGGGTCTTTGTCACCTTCAGAATCCTCCTTATGATTAGCATGATGGTAAAAATATCTCTTGTTCTAGTTCTTTGCACCACTGCATCCAGTCCGTGTGCACATTGATGTCGGACCAAGCGGCAAGTCCACAGGAGAGGCAGATGTAGAATTTGCTACACATGAAGATGCTGTATCAGCCATGTCAAAGGACAAGAATCACATGCGTATGTGCTTCCTGTTTTTTTTATTATTTATTTTTATTATTTTTTAAATGTTCTAATTCTCATATCCCTATTGCAACTTCAAATATGCTGCATTTCTCTTATGGTTTTCTTATTTCCCCTCGTAGAGCACCGCTATATAGAGCTTTTTTTAAATTCAACCTCCAGCGGAGCATCTGAAATGGGTGAGTATCACTTATTCACTGCTTAAGTGCACTATGAAAAAAATTATACTTTTCTAGCAGGCAGTTGCATGTAATTATTCCCTTTGTTCTATAAAACAATTACTGGTACCCAGGTCGTGGAGGCGGCAGTTACTATGGCAACTCTGGGGGCATGGGCTCTCGAGGAAGCGGGCCAAGGGGCATGTACTGAAGATACTGTTTTACAAGAAATTATTTTCACCGGGAAGGGTTTTTTTTTTGTTATACAGGTAGAGGTGTTTTCACAAATTCTTAGAAAACTGAAGCTGAATATTTTCCAGTCAGAGTGGAATTTAAAGTATAAATGAAGTATATTAAAAAAAATTATATATAGGTCGACCAGCTACTGTACATTTTGCTTAATTTTATATCTGATTCTCCTGTGTTTAAGTTTTATTAGTGTTGATTTATGTTGTCATCTATGTAGCTCTGCAATCTCAGAGGACACTGTGATGGGCTGCCATCTTTTAAGATCTGTACGCCTTTTTTCCCCAGCAATTATTATTATTTGGCCGTTAACTTTTTTTCTTAGATAGTTATGTTAAATGCAGAGTTCCCGTTTGAATTATTGCTGTTCAAATGATCATTGCTGGCCATTGCATTTAAAACTTCCAATGTAAAGTATTGCTTTCAGAATAAACATTTGTACATTTGTTTTGTGTTCAGTCATTGCAAATCAGTGAATCTGTGTGAGACCTTCAAGGTTGCGCTCTTTAGGAATGTCAGGAACTTTTCACTCCTAATCTGATGTATGCTATTTGTGTACCCATGATACAAATGTCTGAAATTAAAGAATGTTTATTTGATCAATGATGAGCAGTGAGTGGAGTCATCTTTGAAATGGCAGATTGCATTTGTTAGCAAATTAGCAGATGTTAAATAAGATTGGAAGCTGATACTATAGAGTTTGCAGAAGATATGTATTTACCCAAATCATCATAAATCCAGCACAGTAGCTGTGACTTTAGTTCAGCTCTATATATTCAGTGGTCAACATTTTAGATACCATAACTATTAGATATCTGTGCCATAAACTTGCAAATAGGGGCAAAGCCCTACATTGTATTTGTCTAACCTTAAAATTTTTTTTTTTTATATAATAATTAAATAAAGGAGCAGAAACTGCAAGTATTTGCTTTAGTGATTAAAGAAATGTACTGTATACTGTTCCATACACCTCAATATTTGAAACTTTTAACAACCGTTTCCATAACAGTTTACATTTAAACTCATTAAGATGAACCTTAATAAACATTCAAAACAAGTACGTAGCAGGCTAGAGCTGCACTTTCTGGAACATGTCTTGGCATCTAGGCACAGCCTGTAACGTACTAGAATGTGGAATAATACTTCATTCAGGACGTTGTTGCTGTTATTTTCATGGATCCGTCCCAATCACACTTGAGCAGCATTGAAAACATTAGTGCCGTATGGAAGTGCTTTTCCTATATGAGAGGTATGGTGCTTCTCAGACAGGGACACATTCATTTTAATACAAAATTTAAATAAAATCCCTACTGTATTTCCAATACAGTTTTTTTTAAACACTATACAAAGAATGCACTATTCACTCTGCATTCCTCAGAACAGAGACTGGAATGTCGTTCACCTGTTTGGAATATTAGTACACTTTAGTGCTGCTCAGTTGTAGTGCTAAAGGCAGTTGATTATCTTAAAAATAATTTTTTTTTTACAAGGACTTGAATCAGTACGTTGACCATACCCATGTCCTTCATCGAGCACTTAACATTAAACAGCTACCTCACTGTCCACGGGGAGGACTGCCATGTGAAATGTAAACTTCAAACACTGGGAAATGCCATTTTTGGTCACTTGTGCTATACCTTGACACACTGCAGGGAATCACGGCACTCTGAGTTAAAGACAAAGCCAGCTGCTTGGGCAGCAACACTGGTATAAGTCTTATGTGGCATTGGAGGAGCAGCGCTGGAGGAGTAGCGCATGGCACGTATCACATACTCGCACAGGCTTTGGGGAAGCAGGCAGGGGTAACTCGTTATCTGAGCAAGCATTGCAGAAGATTTCTCCACAATTCCTACAGTGGTGCTGTGGAGGGAGGACAGAAAGAGAGATGATGAGAACAGCAGTGAAGCCTTTCACTTGATTTGACTGACAATCTAACTTATTGTGGAAATATACTTTAAAATACTATTTATTGAATGATTTTATTAAATCAAGTAAATTTCTTTGCAATGTAAGAATGGAAAGGGTAAAGAGAGTTGTAGTCTGTGGCTCTGACCTTTCTCCTGGAAATGGAGAACTCCTTCTCACAAAGTTTGCAGTGTGTGGCATCTTTGTCCTTTAGCCATACTTGTCCACCCTAAAATTACAACCACCATTCAGTACAGCCAATCTGTACAAATAGTAACACATCAATCCCATTTGAAATATTTTCTGCTCTCAGAGTATCTCAAAATATACCTCAGAATTTTTCAATTTAAGTTTGTGTAAATAAATACAGGTAGTTTCTAACTTACAAACAAGAGCACGTTCGTAAGTCCGATAAAGTGAGTCTTATATGCCGTTGACGTGAATATACAATGTAAAGCATACCAATCCACTTGACTAAATCTCTGTCCCCTTTCCCCACACTGCCATCATGTGTCCAAAAACCCTAAAGAAAGCCTAAGGAAATAAATCTCATGTGAAATGTAACAGTGTTGTCTCTGCGCCTTTAAATCATGAGGGGAATCCCGGATGCCATTTTTTCTCAAAGCTGTTTTCCACTGTATTGGACTGTGAACTCTGTTTTGTTGAGGATTTTCCTAAATCAGGATTTTTTACCATCAGGACAGCCTTTTTCTATCATCGATTTCTATCATCAGCTCACAGACTGATTCATTGAAACCGGTGAGGCCAACTCATTTCTCCCGCAACACACACACACACACACACACAATATATCAGACTTGAGACATTTTATATATTCACTTACACACTGAAAATATTGTATATAATTGTAAATATTGGTATCTGGTGCACTGCAGTGTCTATGTTTTGTACAATACATGTGAACTACTTCTGTGATTGAACCTGAAGTAGAACCTCGGTATGTTCATAGCTGCAGAAATTCGTAACTCGAATGTTCGTAAGTCGGAGACTACCTGTATTGCGTTTTGTTTTGCTAATAATAAGAATTTCGTTAGTTCAGTGTTTCAGGGTGATAGCGCTATTAGTTCCTATTCTCAATTCTATATGTGATCAGTGCGACATTAGTTAAATTAAAGATTGTTCACAATTCATACTTAAATATATCAAAAAGGTTAAAAAGCCTCTTGAAGCACATACCTGAAGTGCTTTATTGGCCTCCTTTATATCCTCAATTTTAAGTTTTGACCTAATATGAAAAACGATGGGAACAAAAAAAGATTAGTGCTTTTTTTTCTACTTACATGTATGATAGTTAAGCTGAAATGTAAACAATACATCCAGTTCTAAGTAATATGATCTTGGAAACTCACTCGCTGAGCTTGCAGCCCAGCTCTTCTAGAGCTTTTTCTTGTTCCTCACATATCCCTTTCAACTGTCTGTTTTCATCATGCAATCTGTGAAACTCCTGAAACAGCAACACAACAATTTACATTTCATTACCGTCAACGCGAGAGATGCTTTTTATTACTGTAAGTCCTATGAGCATAAACCTATTAGTTACACAGTAATAGTTACTGTATTACGTATGATAAACATTATATACAAGTAAAAATCCTGGTTCTGTTATAATTGTTGGTGTTATGGAGGCATGGCTTGATTTCACTTGTCCTTTTAGAGGATAAAGTCACAGATACTTTGGCTTGTAATAAAAAATTTCTATCCCGATGGGGAGTTTTCCATGATTCTACCCACACGTGCAGGACACAAGGGCTTACTGGAGTCTACGGGACTTGGGGCAATAGGCGTGGTACACAACTGGACGGCACACCAATCTGTCACATGCCACAAACACATGCACACAGACCCGACCGCAAGTCTCGTCCTAGGATGTGTGAAGTCACAGCACTAACCAATACACTGCTGCACCGCCCAGTTAAAAATCAATTCATCCTTTAACTCACCTTTTTGAGGACAATTATTTGCTGTGCTTCAGTCCTCAGTTGGCCAACGGTCTCCTTTTCTCTTTCCAGGTCATTCTGTAGAGTATGTCTCCACACCCGTTCGATTTTCAAGTCTGTTTCCAGCTGCAGCCTGTAGAATACATTTTAAATTAACTTGTTCAAAAACATGCACATTAAGAGATGTCTTGTGTTTTAAATGTTTAGCATTTAGCGTTTAGCATGCCCCCCCCCCCCCACACACACACTAAGAAAGAAATGGCTTTAATACATTTTTAAAGCTTTAAATCGACTCACATCTCCTTCTCTCTCTGGACGATCTGCTTTTGGAGGCTGCCTGCTTTGTTGGCGAAGTCTTGCTTGAATCTGCGCACTCCATCTTCAGTGCCAAGTCGGTCTCTCTCCGCTTCCTGCAATCTGGTGTAATTCAAACCAACTGGGTAAAACTGAGGCTCCGATCACAGGGGTAAAGGGGGTGGGAATGGGATGGAACAAAATTAGGGGAAAAAAAAAAAGAGGGCTAAAACTAAACAGGCAAGCTACCTCATAATGGACCGCCAACAAATATGTCAAAAGCAAGACGGGGGAAAAAAAAAAAGAAGAAAGCTGAACTGAAATCTGAAGAGGTTAACTGGATTAGTTTTTTTGTTCACTGAAGCAGTCTATATGATTCTAAGGTCACTGAAGCGACTGGATATTTGCTGTGATAAAGTGTCTTAACTAAGAAAAAGTGAGACGCATTTGGAAGAGATATATCAAATAATTCACTAAAGAAAACTTTTAACATTGTTTTAAAAGTCAAATTTATTGATGATCTGGATAAAAGACAAGATTAGTCATAGTTTTGCTTTAAAATTGTACATTAGTACACTTGCCGTGTTACAGTGCCACAAGAAAGAACTTTAACAAAATCATTAATTCATCAATTAAAAAAAAACTATATCCTTTAAACAAAAGCTAAAGAGAATGCCACTATAAGGAAGTAAAACCTGTTGTTTTCACATTATTTATGACGCCAAACATGTTTCGTTACAGGAAAAAGAATATATTGATCTCAATTTCAGAAAGAAATATCTTTAACGAGTTTGTACTGATGTTCTGTATCTGTACTGGCACATTTTACAAACGACATGGCAAGAGTTCGGGTCTGGCTGAGCAGATCTTTATCACTAGGGTTGTTTAATACAGGACAGGATTTTAAAACGTCATGAAGAGAGAGACAACAAAAGAAAGAATTGGTGTAAAATGACAGTGTTAAAATAGGGTAGTAGATGAGGAGAAAGAAAAGAAAAGAAAAGGGAAGAACAAAAAGGGAAAGAGGATGTAAACATCAGTGAATTTCCATGTCATCCAAAGCTTCGAAAAAAGTCGTTTAGCAATGCATTCTTTAAATAAGCACAACCAAGATGATGGTAAATCAATGAAGAAGAAGAAAAGGGAAAGATGGTCTGTGTGTACAGTATGTGTGTTCGTCTCTGCTCTGACAGCATCACGTCACACAACCAAAGAACACAAAAACACGAACGCATGAGTGGCCATGTGGAAGAAAGAACTGCAGCAACATGATGATATGAAAAACACAGCGTGCAGAAAACAACATGCATGTCTGTCTAGCAGATATGAAATGCTGGAGCCTTTTTAAGTTAGACTTAGGCTGACCTGAGTCAACATTAGCCTCACACACACGCACACACATTTCACATACATAAACATATATGTCCAGAGGTGCACTGCATGGCTAACTAGAACCATGTGACTAGTTCCAGGGAAATAAGTTAAACTGTACTAAATACAGAAAGTTCATGAGTCTCGGCTGAATTTTGGAATGCATTTTTGCACAAAACAAGGGTTTTTTGGTAAGATTTGTATTCTAGGTGAAAAATGTTACTCTGAGTGTGCAGAGCAGGAAGATTCATAACATACAGGACCTAGTGTAATGCACTTACTGTACATGCACCGCAATTAAAACGGATCTGTTAAAACAGAACTAAACCTTATAATAAAACCAAATTCATTGTAAAAAAATCGCCCAGCACTAATAAGTGCTTGAACAAAGCTGTTTGCACCACTGGAATATAACAGCATTATGCCAGACGATTTGTCATTCACTAACCTTTGCTCGAGCTGTTTCATGGTAGCTGTTATCTGATTGGTCTTCTCTTCCAGTCGTGCAATCATGTCGTTCTTCTGTTTCATGACATCATCGGACGTCTGGTGATAATTACAGTAACGGATTAGTGGCTTGGACACAATTTTTAACACAAGTTTTTTTTTTAAGTTTTAGAACGTTACCTGCATTTTCTGGTACATTTCCACATTGATGGCTTTAACCTCGTCTAGTTGCTGCCGAAGTCCAATCAAAGTGTCCTGCTTCTCATGGATGTCCTTTTCTAAGAGCTTCATGGCCAGTTCCATCTCCTGCTTCATGCTGACCTGCACCACCAGCTCATTCTCCACATCCTGCAAAGTAGTGGTTTCAGTCCAGATATTAAAATAAAACTGAATATGTGGAGGTTTAAGGAAAAGTACATTGAGAACCGTGTTTATGGTTTAATATTTGTGATGCTTAGTGATTATGGTGCTTATTTGATGAAACACAAATTAAACACACAGATAGACAGAGTTTAAGCAATTACAACGGTGTTTGTTTTAGTGATATCCTACATAAGTGATAACGCTATCATAAGTGATAAACCCTTCTTTTCTTACTTACTGTACCATTACCAACAACATTTAACGCAATAATGATGAGATATCCAAAGTAAAATAAGAGGAGACATCAAACGGACTCTAAGAATTAGGGGTGCAATGATTAATCAATGTTGTCGACAATTAGTTTCCAATTAATTTAATTATTGATTAATTAGTGACCTCATTGCACTTACTCGAGTAAAGTGGGTAATCGCACGATTGAAAACACTTCCACAAGCAAAAGCTCTCATTCTCATTTCACTCTGAACTCGAGAAAAATGGCTGCTAGAACCAGTGGGAAAGACCTTGTGCTGGTGGGGACGTGGTCAAGCGCTGCTTTGTGAAGGACCTGAGAGTGAGGCAAGTGGGAAAGGATACACACCTGAAGAGAATGTGGATAATTAATGACTTGCTGCGGGTAGGGTTTTTATTTTCAGTAATCCTCAATAATTTTGGGGCCTCCAAGTTCGGAGGAAACACGTGATAGTCTTCGGGCCTCCCGACTGAGTGGTAGTAGTAGCCTTAATGTGGGAGCCCCCTAGTGACGGGGAGGAATTGGACACGACTAAATTAGGGAGAAAATCAGGAAAAAATCCAAAAAAATTATAATAATTAAAAAAATTGTGAAATTCACACACACACACACACACACACCTTACTGCTGGCTTTTGAGCTCTACACATGTGTTTTCTCTCTCTCTCTCTCTCTCTCTCTCTCTCACTTGCTGTTGTGTTTTCCACTTTTTTCAGCTCACAGTATGCTTGCACGCACGCGCGCGCACACACACACACACACACACATACATACTAATTCGCCATATTCTCCTCAGGTGTGTGTCCTTTTCCCACCTACTTCACTCTGAGGTCCTTCACACTTCACCCCCCCTCCCCCATGGATGCCACTAAAGATCACATGTTAATTATAAAGGTTTATATGAAAGTTGTTAAAAAAAAAAATCTTATATGTAAACGGTTGGAGACCACATGTTCGCTCAAGCTTTCGTCTCAAATGCTTAGATTTAAAAAAAAAAAAAAAAAAAAAAAAGACAGAAGGTTATTTAAAAAGAGACCTGCCGGAGCTGACACTCCTCCTTAAGCTGCCTCCGTGCCTCGTTGTACATTTCGTCCAGGCCCTGCCTGGACTGTTTGTAGGTGTCCAGCTCACAGTTCACGTCCCCCTGTGTAACCTGTTGTAAAGCAGAACACCATTTTGCAAGAAATTTTTAAAAGCCATAGTCCATAACTGTTCTTATAAGAGACTTGTTCAGTTTTTATCTTGGTACTTTTTGTTAGGTAACTATCCTGTCTCGGGTGCTGCCAGCCGTAATCCTGTAGGCACCACACAAACATTTTATGTTACTGGTATCTGGAGGTCAATGCACATTTCTGGTGCTCAATCATGCTGAGCTTATCTTGTGTGTGTTAACAGGCAGATAAGTAACCTAGAAATGCATGCAGTAGTGTAGTCCCGGTGCTGCTACTGTATGGTTAACATGCAAACATGGTCACTCGCTGAGTAGTTGTATTGGGCAGTTCTTGTGCATATTATTAAATATATTCCCGCCTGCGGCCTTGCTGTTCTTTCCGGCTTCTCGCCACGGATGGCCATAGCATTTCAATTCACGTAAATTTCATTTGTATAGCACCTTTAACATTAGACATTAACAGAACTGTATACATTGACTTGGCTTTGTACCTAACTAAAGAGAGAGAAACATATATACAGTAATATATGTATTATCTGTATGTAACTGTATATATAATATACAGTTCTTGCTTGTGGCAGTACCTCGAGTCTGCGCTGAGCCTTCATGATGATTATTGAGTTCTCGTTTCTTAGCTGGTGGTTTTCTTCCTGCAGTTTGATGATGTTGTTTTTTGCTATTGCCAACTACAGGAGGAAAAAAAAAGGAATTGCTGAGATTATACCAGGCTTCATAGATGATACTGAGAATTATTAATCATTATATAAACTTTCCTACCTCTTCAATGAGTTTGGAATTTGATTTCTCTAAAGAGTCCACGCGACCCTGCAGGCCTTGAACAGTGGAACTGAAGTAGAGAAACAGTGTACCGTCAACTTCATAAGGCTTTAAATATTATGGTTATATATTATTATATCACCTCTTACATGCTGATCTTACAGAACATTGTGTGCTTACTTGAGTTGCCTGTTTAGTTCTTCAACATAGTTCTTCTGGTCTAATATTGCTGCAATTTGCCCATTTCTATTTAAGGAATGATAAAGCATACCGATTATTAGTCTTGGAATTTTGTATGTGAACAAAGTAAATGTTCTGTGGTCAATTCATGAACAGCGTGCACCAATCATTCAAGCACAATTAATCATAATCTCAAATTAAACGTCCTGGCTATCATTATAGAATAACGGTGTATTGAAACACGAGTTCTCATGCATGCATTTCACTGTGTGGGAGAATACAATGTGCACTTATGTGCAATTTGCACTTATATTTATTCTCTTTAATTAAGCCTCATCACTGTAACCTCTCGCAGCCGGAGGTCTAGAGAGATCTGATTGGCCGAGCTCTCTCAGAGGGGCGGGATGTGAGGTACTTCGTGCTCCCACATTAATCACGGCTCTACGGCCAATGTCTGTGAGCTCACGCAAGCGGAAGGAGCGGATAGCGCTGTCCTCCGAGTGCGTTACGCCGCCCCCAACAGTGCGTGAGCGAGCAGTTCGAAAAGATGCGATCGGCTGGCGTCACGTGGTTCGGAGGAAACGCGTGATAGTCTTCGGCCCTCCCGACTGAGTGGTAGTACTGTAGTAGCCTTAATGTGGGAGGCCCCTAGTGACGGGGAGGAATTGGACACGACTAAATCAGGGAGAAAATCGGGGAAAAAAATCCCACACTCCCAAAAAAAAATTAAGCCTCATCACACTCAAGGTCGTGCGGTACTGCTGTTGTGTGGTCGTAGGCATGAGGGCGCAGCAAACACGTATCCTTTAACGACTGGTGGAACTAACCAACCGTGACTGGAAGAGTTCTCGACTGACAGTATATAACAGAGGTGAAAGTAAATAAAAAATTTAACTCGTACAATGCAGCCAAATGGAAAGGAGAATAAATCAGATTGCTCGGCCGAAAGTAACCCTTGTATGTTAAACATTTAAAGGACACTTTCAGTATTTCTAATTTAAATTTAAATATTCTCAAGCTTGCATTTAAATGTAGATTTTTTTTATTAGAATACAATAACGTACAATATAAAAAAAGTTTAAGATTCTGATAAGCACAAAGACCATTTCATCATTAATGTGCAGCTCTATATGTGATAAATATATAATTAATTTTATAATTATAGTAGATTATTAGTATCCACTGAACATTTTTAGAGCTTTCTAAAATAACATTAGACTTCTTACCTTTCTTCACTTCTGTAATCATCAATGTCATTTTTTAAGTACATGGAGAAGTCGATGACCCCAACCTGAACAATGTATATAACTTAATATAAGTTAAATAGAAAAGACAAAAAAAAAAAACTGTGCTCATTCATACAATATATACATGTGTAAAATACAGGTTTGACCAGAGGTATGTTTAAAAAAAGGTGGGGCAATCAGTCCCAAGAACTCTGCACTGACTAGTAAGCAGTTGAGCCTTGAATCATATGCATATTTGCTCATGTTGGAGGGCTGCACAGTTTGAAAAAAATAATTATTTAAATATTAATATTTGTATGCCAATTAATAATAATAAAGAATTTATATGCATTACACACACACACACACACACACACACACGCACACAGTATATATATTTTGTATATATATATTATATATATTTATTGCACATATATAATATTTATTTACTATCTCATAATTTTGAGATGGTAAATAAATATTGGAAAACTCTACATGAACATCCAACTATGTACAGCGGTACCTCAGCATACGAATTAAATCTGTTCCAAAATTTTGTATTGCGAAACGCATTTTCTCATAGGAAATAATGTAAAAACAGATAATACGTTCCAACCACCCATTATTACCTATATTACCAATTTCTAACACTAGAATTATATATACAAAATGTGAAATAAATATTTATGATTCCTTTTGGCTTTAAAAAACTAAACTGAAAGTTCCTCCCTTTTCTTTTTGCTACCATCCTTGCTAACATTCTTGGGGCCCATGGTGCTATGTCTTCACTAAATCTTGCACGAAATGCAAAAAACCCACAAAAACATGCGCAGGTTCGCTTGGCTTGGATTTCCACTGAAGCAAACAAGTTTTAAACAGCTCTCGGACGTGTGCACAACGTAGCAGGCATTCCGTTTGGCTTGGTTCGTTTGCTCGTGTGCCGAAAATGCCTTTTATGCTGAGGCAAATTTATTGCAATTAAAATATCTGATTGCTACAGAATTGACAAATATGAGATAACGCATCCCTCAGTAGAAGAAAACAAATCAAACATAATTTCCCATACTTGGGTGTCGAGGTCCTCTCCCTTCACACACAGGTTGGCATCGATGACGTTGAGTCCCACCAGGAGACCAACGATGACGGCTCCCTCCTCCTCCAGCATGACGGCTGAGCTTTCATAGAAATCGCTACACAACACAAAACAGGTTCAACAATGAACTTTGATGCATGTTTCACAAACAGCTTTATGAGAGTGGGGGTGGTTGATGGATGACACACTCCTTAGCAAGAAATTAAGTTCTGAAATCCTGTTCAGAGGAAAAATGGATTTACAATGAGCACTTCAACTGTCTCTGCTCATACCATCCAGTGTGATAGTAATCTAGGAAAACTAGAAGCTCAATTCACTGCTTCACGTTTGCAAAAAGTTAGTTACCTCAGTATGTCTTTCCTGGTGATGAGGACACGCAGATAGTCTGCTAATCGCTTCTGCATCAGGGCTAATCGCAGCCAAGCTCTTGCTCGGCCCAGTGGAGTCCTGAGAAATGTGAATATGCACAGTATTAGGACAAGAAAAGCTCTTTTCTATACAATCCATAGTCATTGTACACTTACAAGCGGAGACATTTGGTGCAAACGGTTAATAGTCAGAGTGATTGACATATTGGTACAGAATAATATATTAGATTATTATTATTATTATTGTTATTAAGTGAGTGATTTCCTTTATTGGAATTACACCAAGCATTTGTATCTGATGCCTTTGTGTCCCATGTTGTGCACTGACACACAGGTGAAAATCTTAAGTAGGGCATAAACATGTTTAGGTCAAACAAACCACAGCAAAAACGTTCCACACCTCTAACCTAATTAACAATTTAAAAACTGACATACATACAGGAAACTCAGGCAGCAAATAAGATAAAAAATACTCTGCAAAAGCAATGCCGTCTATCCATCAGAGATAGAAATATCAATATAAAAACAATAAGTGTTTAGGTCGCTCTGGATAATAGCATCTGCCACATGCCTAAATATAAATAAATAAATAAAAAAAAAAAATAAAAATAAGATGTTCTTGCCCCTTGTATTAAGTATAATGTACCACTGCCTGACCAAAAATAGTCATTGTTTCAGAAAAGTCAAAATACTGGCCTGCATCGAGAAAAGAAAACAACTAAGAAGATTTTCAAATAATTAGAATCTGTTCAACACATTATTAAAACCTGGAAGACTATTGCTGAATCATCAACTTTGTGGAAGAAAGAATTGTGTTTGGAAAGAAATCATGAATGGAGATGACTTTAGAATTGCATTGTGAACAAGTGGCTCTGGGAGCATGAGGAATCATTTTCACACACAAGACTTTCACCACATTGCCGGTGGTAATCAAAGCTAAAGGCGGCTTAATAAAATCTTAGCGTGTGTGACTTTGTTTTAGCCCATTAAAAGTTTAGTCACAGATATGTACTGTACAGTTCATTAGTGGGACATTCTTAAGACACATTTTAGCTTGTCTTAAACTCTCTGAACTTTGTATAGAATAAAGAGGAGCACATGAGAAAGCCACAAGTTTTAGTCACGTGCACTAGAAAGGTGGTGTTCGTTAACAGCTCACGTTCTCAGCTTAGAAATCTCTAGACTTCATGTGGAGTCTCCTTGCTAGACATTTTTTTACATAAACAAAACATGACATGATGTGCTGCTATATGAAATAATCTGTGATGCGGTGTTGTTAATGTTACCGCCCATAAGTTGATAAGTTACCACCTATGAGGACACATCCCAAACTGATTCAATCCTCTTACCATGGCATTTGACACAACATAAATCGTATTGGTATATAGCTGTGTTTAAGGTTGTGGACCATCTGTGAACCATCTCCAGTGGCATCTACTGGCTATGAATCAATCTGTTGATGGTGTGTCCAAAACGTGGACAAATTCTAATGTCAAAATATCACACATTTCAATTTTTTGTAAGTGAATGCAAACTCATCAGTGTACAAAATATCTGGCTCAAAAGAATACTGTGGCTTTTTATGCTTGCAAGTTTCATGTCTGTCAGAGACACTAAACTGACATTCACACTTCCCCTTTCGGATTAATTTGTCTCTAAAGAACAGGAAAAGGATAGTTCTTCTACAGATGGCTACAGGTTTCAGCTGCCTGCACAGCTAGATAGTTTTGATCTGAAATGCATGTACAAAGAACATGTCAGAAGACTTAAATAAGATCTCTACATTAACATATTAATGCTGCATTTAATTCATATTTTAACCATGAACATACTGTATACTATAGTCTATAGCTTTACTTTACTATATCTATTCAAGGTTTTAATGTGTACTTTGTGCTTCAATTCAGACTGCAGTTTTTAAAAATGATTCGAATCCAAAACATAATGCTAATGTAAAGCATATATTATTTTTCCTGTAAACATTTCTATTTCTTTGGATGCATGTTTAAAATCGTTATCTTCGTTATCGTAGTCTTAAATCTAAGCCTTTTTTGAAGAGGTCTCCTCCTCAATTATACAATATGATTGCCAATTCATACTGTATATGCGAGATCAATAGCCCGAAGCCTCTTTATTTACACTTGCCGCGGCAAAGAATGAAGAAGTGCAAAAGAGATCCTGGTTGACTAGGATCATGTGCAGAAGTTTAAAAAGGGTACTTGAACCTCCTTCTACTTGCATATGTCCAGTAGCTGGTCATTAAAATGGCTGATTTGGATTAAGTTCGAGGAACTGCTGTGCTTTCGCCTCCACTGAAACATGGCAGGATGCTACGGTTCCAGACAACTGAGTCACACCGCCTGGTTTCACAATTCACTGCCAGGACAGAACAACAAACTCGGCTCGATACAGAGGCAGCAGGGTTTGTGTTTTTGGTGATGTCTTGCTGGGGAACAGATGTTTCCATTGATGCTAATCACTGTTCTCCCGGCATTCAACTCATTACAGGTCAAATCTGAGCATTTTTTAAAACTACAAATTTAGTTTGGTTTTTCAAACAGAGACTTACATGCCACCTAAAGCAGACAGGGATTGTGCATTGGACATTTTGTATGAGATGGTCTACAGCACTTGCATTCAGGTGCTGTTTAAATTATCGTTCAACTGGGAACATCTGAGAAATGTTCTACCCAAATACATCCAGCACATTACTTTCTCCAATCAAGCTGAGCAGATAATGGACTTCATTCCCGGGTTTTGTACAAAACCCTTCGCACCATGCCTTTAGTAAAACTGATCATCCCTCTTCTGCCTACATGCAAACAAAAGCTTAAACAGGAAAAACCGGTTCTCTGGATGGTCAATCATTATAGTGAGGAAACTATCTTTATACTGCAGGACTTTATTCCACATATTGGGAGATTTTTCAGCATGCAGCACACAAAGACAATATAATTTATACATGAAATCTGTCAGAAATTACATCTGCAACTTGCTTCAAATCCTCGCTGAACCAGTAACCCTGGGTTAATGATGATGTCAAGGCCAAACTCCAGGGACGTAGTTGCATACAGGAAGGCCATGTGCAACCTTCAGGGGATCATCAGGTCTGCAAAGAAAGCCTACGGGAACCAAGTTGTGTCAACCCATCAAGCATCCAAGCTCTACTGCATGCGAAATGGTTTGTGCGCCTCACATACAACAATGGTGGGAAATTCTGCAATAGGGAACTCTCTCAAATCTGCTTTGGTCAGTTTGAGGCAAGCAACACCAATGTTTTTTCAATAGGATTAAGGTCAGGACACTGTGGTGGGCAATTCACGTGTGAAAATGCATCCTCATGCTCCATAACCACTCTTTCACAATTTGAGCCTGATGAATTTTGAATCTTTAAATGTTACTTCATACTGAAACTGCTGAAAATTTTCAGACACTACATCTGCACACAAACACTTTTTATTTAGCTATATGAGACTCTTGTCCTCTTATTGTGAAGTGCACTTCAGTTAGGCTTACACACCATGCATACTAATATATTCTGCATATTCTGTATTCTGCATATCTGTGCATAATCTCTTTTCCTGCTCTTTCCTGCAGTACAGCTGTAAGACCACTTAAGCCTTACAACAAGCAATTTAATGTACAACTATAAGACACATGAATAAAATTGATCTTTACAAGACCTCCATAAGCACTCGTTCGACAGCATCAATAATGCATCCCCAATAATGCATTTTTCCACTTTTTTTTTTTTTTTGCCATTTTGGGGGTTTTAACACGCTCAAAATCTCATGACAATTGGCAGACAGTTAAAAAACTGTAAAAAAAACAGTAAAAAAAAAAAAGTTCCATAAACACACTTCTAAACCTTGTGGAAAGCCTTCCTAGCTGCAAAGGGGGCGGGGCCAACATCATATTAAACTTTATGTATTACCAATTGGATGTTACTCAAGTTCATATGCATGTGACGGCAGGCAAGCGAATACTGTTGGTAATATAGTGTATAAAGATACAGTATTTTAATTGCTCATCTTAATATATCCATTTCTTGACTGCACTGGTCAACAATATGTCAGCCATCAAGGAAAAAAAAACAATTATTTGAATAAAATTTTTATTTCTAGGCTATATACTATTTTTGGCCCATTATCCTGAAAGATGCAAATAATGATACAATGACTATAGATGTTTGCACATGCAAAGCTTTTAACTGATATTCAGTGTTTGAAGTTGACCATATTTTCATTTATTAAAATATACAACTGCTAAATTAAATTACAGCTGTTGTTAATAGCAATAACATTAATTTTGCATGATGGCATGTGTGATGAGTGACGATGTTTGTGTGCATACTTGAGCCCAGGCAAGTCCCGAACACTTGCTGCAATTTCCCCTGCCTCAGGGCAGAGCTTCTCCACCATCTCCAATGGCCCCCACAGCGACTTGTTGTATCCAAGAAAAGTCTTCTTCACTGAAGCAGAGACAAAAGAGTTAATGACACAGTCCCAAACTTTTAACGGCAAGACACAAGTTCAATCTGACAGTCATCTATTGTGAATCAGTCAAACCCTATAATAGCAGTGCTCATTCTCTCAAACAGTGTAGTCAACGTTTCCAGCAATGACACAATGGGATCCTATTATTTAGTACCTATTTCTTGACATGACTAGCTGTTCAATGCTAAAATAAGGATAAAATGCATGTTCAATATGACTGACAAGTTTTTGTTATTGTAAAAAGTAAGACAAAACCTTTAAGGCCATGTTTCAGACAGTGCTCCATAACCACAAAGAACTGCTGCAGTGGGGGATAATCAGAGTCCAGCGTTCGACCGAAGCTCAGAGCCGACTCGATCAGCCCTTTGATACTGAGCTTGGCCATGTTGAGCAAGTTTGCCCTCTCCATAGCCATGGGGTCCCGGAAGGCTAGAAAACAAAGCAAAAGCGAGTTGCACTGGATGTAGTTTAATCATGAACTGCATTGTGACTGAGGCTCTAAGAAAAAAAAGTAGATTTATTTTAGTTGTTTGGGAAATGTTTTAGCAGATATTAGAACATAAACATCGATCATGTGGCCATACAATAGCCAGCGCAGGTGAGTTACCTAAAGGCCCGGCTTATATTTTAACCTTTAGGTAGCTGTGTGTGTGTTCATTCATTAATGTGTCTGTGCTCGTTCCAGGATGTGTGAAGCTGTAGTTGGCAGTTTGGTGTCACATTTCACTCTACAGTTCAGCCTTTCGCACCCTTAGAACAACATGAAGACAAAGAAATTTACAGACAAACATTTGTATACGTATGCAAAACAAGTAACAAACCCGTTTGAATATTCCAGTGTTGTAAAATGTATATATTAAAAATAAATTTAGATATTGGTGTTAATATTTTATAATTTTTTTTTTTTTTTTTTAATGCGACCAACCTAGGGTTTGTATTCCTTAATCAACTTTAACTGTGAATCCGCTCAGCAATATTCACTGCACCACCCACACATTCCTCCTGATATATCTGCTCCAACACGGCCAGATGTCAGCCACTGTTTGTTTAAGATTGGATCAGGAGATCGATTTTTTTTCTTTGTCTTGTTTCATTTTGAAACATTTTTCGTATTTTTGTGTTTTGGTTTGGATTACTGTTTTTGTTATAAAACACTCCACCATTTCGTCTTCTTTAATTAATGTATAATTAAATAAAATAAAAGTACAATGCATTGTACAATATGTAGTGCTTTTGAAAGTGGGGTCTGAGGACCGGCAAAGACCTGTGAGGCCAGAATGTTTTTTTTTTTTCCTGACTGTGGTGAAATTCATGACTTACTCTTATCAAAGTTATTCTATTCATTGCTTTTTTCTTTTAAAAGATTTTAAGTTATACAATTGGTTATATTTAATCTGAATGGACTTCTACAGTACACAGATATGAAAAGAGTAAATAAGATGCTCAGATTTTTAAGACCAAAATGTGTTTCCTTTATTACGACTACTCTGTTTCCTTCTTTTCAGATATTTCTCAATCAGAGAGACAAACAGCAGCTTCAAACATTTCTAGTGTAAGTGTATCAGAATTATAGTTCAATTTAAAGACCTGATTGCCCAGTGCTTTCTGAAAGATGCTTTCGTGCTGTACCAAGAACTGTTGAGAACAACCCTCTCATTCTATGACTAGGCGAGCTGTTGCTCTTAAAGCAAGTAAAGGAAAGTCAACAAAATATCGATCATAAAAATATTAATAATATATTACTCATTACTTTACTCAATCAAAAATGTATCGACTCAATTAAATGGGTATCTGTTTTGTACTTCTTGCACTTCTGTGGACATCCACATGAAAACAATTCTGCCTAAAAGTATTAAGAATAACTAAAGCCTTCTCTCAGGGTATATAACTGGTGGCTCAGTGGTAGGTTTCTCGCCGGTCATGTGGAAGGCCCAAATTCGATTCCCAATCAGTGACCAAATCCCAGCAACTGGATGCAGTGTCGGTCCCAAGCCCGGATCAAATGGGAAGGTTGTGTCAGGAAGGGCATTCGGGGTAAAACCTGTGCCAGGCATGTGTGTTGTCGGATGGTCCGTGTGTGGCGACCCCTTGCAGGGAAAAGCCGAAAGACCAACAACATGTGTTTATATGAAAGCCTTGGCAGTGTCTGCATTGTGACTGAGGCTTCGGACATCGAAATGTGCATTTGGGTATTTGGTTTTTGAATATGTCAGGTAGAATGAAAGGTATCATTACTTTTACAACGTATAAACTTAATCACTACCAGAAAATGGGAATGATGTCGCAAAAATGTAGAACTCTCAAAATGAGCATTTTTTCGGGCATAAAAACAACCAAAATCAACCAGAAAAACACATGACCATTTGTACAGTATCAATGCTATTTCTTTATTTTCCCTATGTGACCCATTTGTACATTTTTTGCTCTGTCATTTGTATAGTTGGTTAAAGTGAAATAAAATTCAGTTCATCATATTACCTATTTTGGGCTATATGGGTCACTCTACACTGCACAATCCTGAATCCTATATACAGTATGTTTATAAAAAATTAAATAAAATAAATCTAAACAAATGTAGATAAAATAGCTAAAACGCTCAGAAACGAAGGTCTAAGAAAATAGAACAAATCAGAAATCTGACTTCAACAGCTGGGTAATGGTGTCGTCATCAGCACAGATGTGTCCAAACAGTTCTGTGATTGGACAGAATCTGTACCACGTGGTATGACAGTGCTCCTGACTATTGCTCATCCGAAGGCTCCATCCACAATGCCTGGGTCTAAAATAAAGGCTTTTATAACACTGTAATCAGTGCACTATACGCCTAAATATCAAGATACGTGTTATTAAATGCGTGTTTGGAAATACATCCGGCAAATTTAATATGACATAACACTGAAGATGTTTCATTATTTGCAATGATTATCTTAAAAAAAATAAAAAAAGCATAATTAATGTTAAGATTATTAAGGCGACATCCAGAATAATAGAGATTACATACTGTAATCTGTACTGTGTTGTGTTCGTGTCCTTTTGTCGCATTCGCGCCCTCAGGACTCACCGTTAACGCTCCATTCCTCTGTAAAAGCGCAGACTTTAGGCTCGGTCACTTTGGGCAGGACGTGAATTCCGCTTGAAAAGGTTTCCGAGGCTTTCCGAGCTAACGCGAATATGGGCGCCTGCCATCTGCCGTCCGTCCTGCTGCTGCTGCTAGAATTAGCACTAGCACTAGCGCTGCTGGCCGCTTTCTCCGCGGCGCATTTACTCTCCTCCTGCAGCCGAAGGATCCCGAAAACCTGCGATTTGTCTTTAACGGATTCCGCCTCGGCCAAGGTGAGCTCGTGCTCCGCAGGTGCGGCCATCTCTGCCGGGGCACGCGCCTGTCACACGGCCGGGAGGAGCGCCGTCTCCATCTCACACACCGCGGGGGGACATGTTAAACAACGCGCTCAGATAACAAACAACAGCAAACCCGAGCTAGAACACAACGCGACGTCTATTCGTGTGTGTGTGTGTGGAGAGAGAGAGAGAGAGAGAGAGAGAGACGCAGAATGAAGCACTACATGGCAGATTTTGTTTACAGCCTGACACACAACCAGAGCTCTGCTCGGTGACGTCACCCCGTAGCGAATACAGCGGGATCTGCTTCCCTCTACTGCCTGGATCAGAATCAGCACAAAGACTAACTACTACATCAGCCTGAACTACACGAAGCTTCCTCACGGAAGCATTCAATAAAGACATGCTCACGTGTTCACACTTTGATCCGCCCCAGATCTTTTAAATTAATATTTGCAAAAGCTTATAGTTTACCTCAAAGAATTCATTTATTCATCTTCTATACCACTTTATCCTGTGTACAGGATCACCTGGGCCTGTAGCCTATCCCAGGAGAGTATGAGATGAGATACGCTGGACGCACAAACACACACTACAGGCAATTTAGGAACACCAATTAACCCACAGATTACCAGAGGAAACCCACCAAGCACTGGAAGAACATGCAAACTCCATGCAGATTAAGTTAACTGGTGTCCCAAAATTGCCCAGTGTGTGTATGTGTGGTGTGTGCCCTACAATGAATTTGCCCCCCATTCGGGGTGTACCCCCACCTCGTGCCTCAGTCTCCTGGAATAGGCTAGGGTAGGCGCCCCGCTACCCTATATACAAGATAAAGTGATATAGGTGGTGAGAGAGTGGGTAAACGCCTGCACGGTGGCTTAGTGGTTAGCACTGACGATTTGTACCTCCAGGGTTCAGTTTCTGCCTTTGTGTCTGTACGCATAGAGATTGCATGTTCTCCCCGTGCTTGGTGGGTTTCCTCTGGGTCCTCCGGTTTCTTCCCATAATCAAAGTGCAGGCAGATCAGGTTAACTGACGTTCCACAATTGCTGTAGTTTGAAAGAGTATAAGTGCATGTCTTTGGACTGTGGGAAGACAGGGCGAACATGAAAACACTATGCACATACAGACCTAGGGTGTGAATCGAACCCTCAATTGCGGAGGTGCGAGGCCACAGTGCTCTAACAACTACGCTACCGTGCCGCGCCCAAAAGCATCTAAGTGTCATATTTTTCATGTATAATATAGAAGGTCAAAAGAAATACAAGTTTATACTGTAAAATAAATCTCCATATTTTCAGTACAGATTTATTTAATTAACATTCACTTGAATATTAGGCAAATGTCTTTAATTGTTTGTTTAGAACAATATTATGGTTAATTACCAGTACGCTATAGCTTAAAAAAAAATATATATATATATTATATATATATATATAACAGAACACATTAGGTCCAAGTTGATATTTATTCATAAATATATCTCAGTTATTGGAGACCAACAACAATGATTAAGTGTTAGTGTAAAGCTATCTAATTCAAATGACCACTCAAACAGGTTAATATCTACAGTAAAGGGCACAATAAGAAATGTAAAAACAAAACAAAAAAACTAACTGGGTAAAGATTTCCACCACACTAATTACTAACCCTATGTATAATGGTTGAGCGGCAAGCACTGCACAAGACAAACAGCTAAGCAGTCACAATTACAGGTTTACTGCTTTAAAAAAAAGTATTGTATAGTAATCATGGAAATAAAAAAAAAAACATTACTTTTCATGCCTGAAAAAAAAGGAAATTAAGAAAGCATTCTGGGGGGAAAGGGCATAATATAGACCCTGACACAATGCTTCCCTATTTTCTGCATTAATGCACCCTCACTAGGGCATATCCTGGTTTTTAAATTGTTTTATGATAAAGGTCCTTAAAATGTCAGTACAGATAAGGAACTGCCTTTTGCTTACAAAAGGATTGTGGTACTTATAAAAGTAAATAACCCACAAAACTGCATAGAGTATTATGAGGGCTGTACTAAAAGTATTGCAAAAGTGGGGATAACTTTTTAATTAACATTAATTAACATAGGTCATTCAAATGGTACTACTCAACACAGTCTCCATCACAAACAATGCCTTTGCACCCTCATTGAACCCAACCTCTTTTTTCACTGCATTACAGTACATTTACAGAGATGACACCATTGACGTGAGCAATCTGCACAAATGGATGAAGAATTTTAAAGAAGGGGAAACCATCACTGGAGACAAAGCACGCAGTGGGAGACCATTAACTGCAGCAAAGTGGATTTTCAAAGATGATTCGAGTGATGGAGAGTATGTCGAGCCTTTAAATAGGGAAAGAGTTACTCTACTGACATGTGCAATCAGTTAATAAATAGATCAACCCCACTTTTGCATTACTTTTGGTACAGCCATCGTAAAGTAGTTTTACTGGTGTATGGAGTTACTCAGAGTTGAAGTCTATTTTAAATTGTAGCTTATAGAACAGCTGAATAATGTAGGAGAAATCGTTTTACTGCTTTAATTCACTGATTACCTAGTACACCAAGGTCTTTTGAGGAAATGATGTGATGCATGCAGATATTTCGTGTTAACCAATGGTCCCTTATTTATCTATCCAGCTGCACATGTTTGTCTGTTGACAGAATGAGTGCATTAATTGGTATCCCATATGATTTTTCCTTAAACCACTTTAAACTGACTAGCAAACCTAATATTACCACTGTCTGTGTTACCAAATGGTGGCTAGGAATAGAGAGATTTTATTTTGAGTTAATTATCATACAGTAGCTTCCTCATTTGTATTTAAAAGTGTAGAATGTAGCTGAATATCCAATGTATTTTTTTTATTTTATACCTAAATCATTTTGCTTAGATTTAGAGTAAATCAGCAAACCAACTCCAAACTGGTGTGTCCTACCTTGACAGTAGGCAAGGCGCTCCATGCTTTCGCTGTGGGTGATGCCCCAGCGATGAAGACTCTGAGGCGAGTACATGACAGCTCCACCTCTGGACTTCTCCTTGTCCTCCTTCTGATTATCCTCACTCAAATCCTCAGGTTTCGGGATCCAGTCCAATGTTTCCACTGATCTAAAACAAAGAACACTGTTCTGATTAAATGGGTAAGGCAGAAAAAACCCCTAGTTTTACCAAGTTACACGATGCAGCTTTCTACACGCTGCACAAGAAATAACATGTCTACCCTGAAGGTTTTGTTTCTCCAAATCAACTTAAAATTAAATAATCAGGAAATACTGATTGTAATGTTATCATGAACAACTGCTGACTTAGATCTACCCCTCAGCAGGACTTACATAATGAACAGCATGTATTCATGCTGCCCTGCCCAAAGTATCATATGACTCTTGCTTCCAGCATATCCCTCCTCATGGAATGGGATTAGCAAAATAAATAATATAGAATAAAAAATGCATTTACACCATATTAATGGACACATGCTTTTCACATTAGGCATGAATACAAACCTGTAAGTACTGCATCATCAATCCATGAAATGCACACAACCTCACACCAATGACTCAATGAAGGAGTACACACACACACACTCTCACACACATACCGCTCTCAGGCTGATCCCAGCTGCCTTAAACTGCCTGTGTGTGCACTGCCCATGAGATGATGGAGCCTCATTTGCTGCAGTCGGCCTGAATGGTGGGGAGGAGACGTCTCCTGCTGGAACGCAACACAGCACGATGAGCTCGAGCAGCAGCATGGCAGGAGGCGGAGCTTCACTCCTACTGTAAAAGGGAACAGGCATGTCGAGGGGGCGGGGCAACAGTGCGGCCTGCTAGCCAATCAAACGCAAGCTCTATTATTGCGGAAGTGGACCTGAAAGAGTGACGGTGCATTACAGTTGGTTCTTGTTTAGCAAAGCGCAGAAATCCAAAACGCTCTCAGCTTATTGATAAAAGAGAATTGTTTAAGTATTTATGTTAGAATTGTGTTTGTGTCTGTTATTAAGAAGTGTTAAATCGTATTGGCATTCATAACTTAAATAAATATACTCTGTACAAACAAATATTATTTAAGATTTTTTAAATCTACAATAATAATACAAAAATACAATAATGGGAATTGTATTTTTTTTTTCAATGATAAGTATAACAATGTCTGCTGGTATGATGGATTGATCCTATTGGTAGGTGGGATGGTAAATTCTATTGGAAAAGTGCCCAAAACACACTACAATAAAGCATTTTGTAATAGTTTCACTGGAAAAAGTTAACGGTTCATAATGGTATTTAATAGAAACCATTAGAATTTCTGTGATGGTTTGTATATCTTTTATTGTGTTTTTTTTTAGCAAGGTAAGCATAGCAAGCATCATCAGCAAGAAGGCTAACAATTAACCTAAAGTTAACATTATACCACTAATGACATGAATACCTTAATCATACAGAGAGAACATTGTTGCATACCTTTATCTTTTGCCCGTTTCTCCTCATCTTTTTTTTTTTTTTCCTAAATTGGGCACCTGACAGCTTTGGCCTTTTTCTCTCCATCGCTGTGTTTACTTTGTAATCAACGAAACAGATTTCCCCCAACGCTGTCACTCACGACCGAAGTCAAGACTAAACCAATTAACCTCCACATCATAATCGTTTTTATTACCTATTTTTATTAGCTATTTCATACAATTAAATAAATGAAAAAAAAGTGCAAATTATTGGTCTGTGTTTATAATATTTTGAATGAAATGCGTTATTTGTAAGAAAGTCAGGTGTGACATAATTTAGCCCCCCTCGTTGTCCGCTTCATTTGGGAGAGGTGAACTGTACTCTGCGCCCCCCTAACTGTGTGTGTGTGTGTGTGTGCCCTGCAATGGATTGGCACCCCATCCAGGGTGTACCCCGCCTCGTGCCCTAAGTTTCCCTGAATACAGAATACAGGATAAAGCGGTATAGATGATGAGTGAGAGAGAAAACCAGTCATGTTAATTGTAATAGGAGAGGCTAATATAATTATATACAGAGACATGTTCATGTATAACAGAACATATATAACTCTGTTTATTTCTCTATATATAATCTCCTGCTGAACCTATGCAGTTACATTTCTGTAGTGCTTGGATACCATCAAGGTAGAACATTTTCTTAGTATGATTGCACTGCCTGCTTCGTGTCTGAAACACTGCCTGCCCAGGAACTACTTTAATGGAACAAACATGTGGAAATTGCTTGGCCTGAGATCAGGGGATGTGCCAATAGCATCCGAGTTCTTGTAATGTGCAGGTGGTGTTGGGGAATGGTGGTTTGTACATTTCCAACAGACAGGTATATCTCTTCCACAAGTTGGTGAAAAACTATCTGTCGATTTCCAAGGATCATGTTTATGGGAACGAGTTCAGTGGGCTCGAAGCCACTTCGGCTGCAAATCGCCATTTACAGATGTATGGTCTTCTTTAAAACGTTTGCACCATCAAATGTTTTACTGTAGCAGTCTCATCACCATACTTTGCTTGAAGTCTTTTGTAAATGTCAATAGGTTTTATACATTAATTCAAGAGAAACTCCATTATAAGTCCCAGTTTGACTTGAACATGTCCCTTGTATTTTTGACTCTGGACAGAATTTAATGAGTCACATGGCGTTTTTATCCCAGAGAATGGCAGTGTTTGCAAGAAATAAAATCTTAGCATTCCTGAGGGGATTTTGGTCCTCATAATATGTGCCTACGAAGCGACTTGTATTGCAACTGTTGCATGCATTTAAAAGAGTCATGCATAGGTTTACCATCATTTGAAATTATTTGAAATTTTAAATATATTTCTTTTACTATATTCTTCTCTGCCCGACAACAGGATGTCTAGCTATTGCTCTTATGTTCCTGACATTCTGAGGAGAATATTTTCTTGCTCCTGTCCAGGGAAGTAACCGTCCTTGTATGCACCTCTAAAAATAATAATTTCATGTACTGATAATGTTATTGTTAACAATTAACATAATATATTAATATGTTATACTTACATAAAATAATAGAATGTTATGTTAACATAAAAACAGGATAAGTGGTAAAGAAGATGCATGAATTAATGAGTGAATGAATGAATGGCTTTATTTTTAATAACTTAGATTACTTTTTATAAGGTAATTTCAATCTTAACTACAAAACTGAAAATGAAAAAATCAACCCTGGTCCCCTTGCCCTAATTTACCCAATGATTTAAATAAAAGTCTTTACTGGATTGAAGTAGTTGTGATATAGTAGAGAAAACATTAAAATCACGACCTCTCACGACCACCTGCAGTACCTCCAGGGCCCACTGGGGGAGCACGGCACGACACACAGAACAGTCTACAGCAGTGTTTCTCAACTCTCGACTCCCTGTTCTGCACATTAGTCTTTTTTTCCAGCTCTCTCAAGACCCACTTTGACTCAGAAAAGACTGTTACTTAGTTGATTCTTTAAGTCAAGTGAGAAAACACGGTGATATACATTATGGCTTGTTCTGAGATTTTGTAGTATTTTGTATGTAACACTAGAGGGCACTGTGGATTGACAGCTTTTCAGCCACAGTGGGGGGAAAAAACAGCAGAAGAAATGCGCCTTGTGTTTATACCGTTGGCGCGAATATGTGAACAGACAGAAGTGTGTATGTGTGCGGTTTTAACACATAAGCTGTAATATTTAATCTTTAGAGCCATTTTTATTTGAATGTCAACGATGTCGAAAATCAAGCCGAAGAAAACGATGGTGAGTACTGATCTAACGACTAAGCTTATTTTATTAGGCCTCTGATTGAGGCTAGACGAGCTGTGAATATAAACTGTGAGCTCATTGTGCTGCAGGTGAGCAGTGGACTGCAATCACACATTTCTGCATTCTTCTCCAAGGTAAGCTCTTAATCACTCACCCCAGGAAGCAAAGTCACCTCATTATAACCATATCAGATGTGACACACCTCACGGGTTGTAGGTTGGGTGTAAATGACTTTCGTACTCACTGAAGTCCAGGGCTGGTGAAGTGGCTTTCTTGTTCATTCATTCATCTTCAGTAATTGCTTTATTATCCTGGTCAGGGTGGCGGAGGATCTGGGTTCTATCCCAGAGACCCTCAGCATGAGGTAAGTCTACACCATGGATGGGACATCGGTTCATTGCAGACCACACACACACTGAAACACACACTTACACCTACGAATGGTTTCGACTAGTCAGTCTAGCTACCGGCTAACTTTAGAGAGAGGTTCCCAGCGCAAAGTTACCAGCTAAATATTTTTTTTTTACGACATTACACCCTTATCCAGAGCGACTTATATTTTCATCTCATTATACATTTGAGCAGTTGTGGGCTAAGGGCCTTGATCATGGCCCCAACAGTGGCAACTTAGTCGTGCTGGGGTTTGGATTGGGGCCCTTCTAAACCGTAGTCCAATGCCTTAACCACTGAGCAGCTGTACCCCCGAGCGGTAAGGTTCAAGCTACCTGTTTTACAACATGCCAAGAGTTGCAACTTGGTGGACCTCCTGATTAATTGTCCAACTTTTTAACCACTGAGCGACCCCTGCCCTACCTGTTTTGCTTGGTGGGAATGAATCTGAGGAGAACATGTGGGGGGTGGTGGCGGGGGGGTATCCACACACTTACAGGTTTGAGTACAGGAGTCGTGGTGGCATTGGTGCACAGTGAGCCACAACGCAGACTGCTGACTGGACTCGTGTTTCTAGGTAATAACAATAGCACACAAAAGATTGTGGTGTTACTTAATTACAGTAATTAAGACGTCTATTGTATTTATTTATTTAGCTGCTAGTTAATTTGACTATTACTTCGCTCACAAGGATAGATTAGATCATGGTAAGATTAGAGTGACACCCTTTTCAGCTCTATACCTACTAGATTTGAATAACGTGCAGCACATTGAATGCTGAAAACCTTTTTGTAAATCATATCTATTTTTCTTTCTTTTGATTGGGCTTCGACAATATGTATATTTCAACAGATGTCTGATCTATCAAATCCAAATGCCAAAGAAAGACTAAAATTGAGAATAACTTGGTATTCTTACTTTGTACTTAATTTTTTCTTCCCACAGGTGCTACCAAAATCCCCAAAAAGAGGTACTGCTTTGTGTGCAAATGTAGATATCTTCAATGCAAAGCAAGAAACGAGGTTCCCGCTCTCCCCCTTCACCATCCCTGAGACACCTGAAAGTGAAAAAGAATATCACTGCCAAACTCAGCCCTTTTCTTTTGGTCAATGCTCTCCTGTGTCCCGAAGTCCAGGTTCTCGAGCTCTCACCTGCAGGACGAAGCTCTTGTCCAACAGGTCACTGCAGCCACAAAACAAGACGAGCCCAAAATCGGTGGACACTATTAATGTAGAGAATGGTATTGGTCACTTTGGTTCAGTGAAACGACCGATGCACGGTTCAGAAACGTATCAGAAATCCAAGCGCCCCAGAACAGGGCAGCCTGTGAAAAGTTCTGAACAGGAATCAAGCTTAGAAGGAGATGACTTGAACAAATTTCTTCAGGTTATTCGTGAAGCTGGTGATTTGCACAATAAAAAGTCGACGATAGACTTCTCGAAGAGCATTCATAAAAAACCTGGGAAAACTGAGAACATTCTATCTGAGAAGAACTGTTCAATATCAACTTTGTCTGATAAGATACTGGGAAATATGACATCACAGAAAAGAAATGGTACCACGGCGTCGGTCACGAAATTACCACGAGTCGGTCATAAAAGCAGCTCAGGGGCAGATGAGAAGGAGAATATTCCTCTCAATATAGAACAAAGCATTGACTTCAACAAAGTATCCAGTGAGAATGAGTCGGATCTCGTGGTGTCCTACACTTCATGGGTATGCCACAATGATGCTGGTGAAAATGAGAAGGTATCGAAACAGGTTACAAAGCTTGGTGACGATGAAAAGTCCATCACAACTGCTGAGGAGAATTTCAGTCTACTGGACGACAGCTGGTTCAATGACCAAATGGAGCAAAGTCTAGTAGAGCCAGAACATAAAAAGTCCAAACTTGAGTAAGTATTTGCTTATTTTTCTTTGCGTTTATAGTTACCCAGAGTTCTGGTGAGGTAATGTCTCACATTAAAATTCTATCACTTTTAGTTACCATTAACGAGCCTTATACTGTAGCACTTCATCAGAAGTAATTGGATTGTGGTTCTCTCTGTAAGATAAATCACAGGTTTATATTAATGTGCTTGTTCTGATATGTTTTTTTTTTTTCTTTTTGATAAAAAACTGGAACTCGTGTGGTATATTCTCCACACAAATAGTTTTTTCACCTTTGTGCAGTTGTAGCTTGTCCAGTTTTGATGTGTTAAGGCTTATGTAATGAGAGAGTTAATTAACATTCATGGAAGAAGTCTTCAGTGTCAGCAATTTGTAAAGGACAGCGGTTGAGCGGTTCTTTGAAGTTCTATGAAATGGGAACAGTCTTCAGGACAGAGGTCTTTGTTTCCCTTAACTGACCTGCATTTATTGCTTATTAACATCAAGAGTCTCTTGTGAGTGAAGGTCTGTTTATAACTGTTATAATGTACTTGATAACAAAGTATCCTTGGCTTTTCAAAGTGTTAACTCCTTAACTTTAGAGAGTTTTATAAGAGGAATAGTATAATAAATGGCCATAACACGTTGCATTTAAAAAAAAAAATAACTTTGTTAAATTTTTAAATTGGGTATGTATGTAAGTGAACTATGTTTTGTTTGTAGTGCTGCATGATTTGAGGATTTGGTAAAAAAAAAAAAATGTTTTAATCACATTGCGATTATTTTAACGTGTACTGCAGAGCTTATTTTGATAGCCATTCATGTATTGCAGTGTTTTCCACACATAGAGTATACTTGGGCGGGCCTCCCAGGTATATTGATGGCTGGCAAAGTATATTTGCTGACCCTTATTAAAAATCTGTCCAGGAGAACAATGGTATCTGTAATCTGTTAATTAGTAGCGAACAGTACACCGCTCTCACCCTTGTAGAGTAAATATGTACATGAGCAGCAGTGCGAGAGAGGTGTACTGTCCACTATTAATGAATAAAAAGTGTAAGAAGGGCATACTAACAGGTGTGTATGCGCTGCAGAGAAACACACTTTCACTGAGTGAATGGCTCTTCTTTATAAGACCCAGGAAGATTAATAAAACTCGAGCAGCACTGATTAAAGGATGATGGAAAAGGGGTGATGTCATATGCTTAGGTCTTAAAAACAGCTGGTTATACTGAAGTCCTGCTGGTGTGTGTCGACGAAAGGAGGCTTTGATTTCATGTAGAACCAAAGTTGTTGTTGTTTTGAAAACGTGTCAATTGTACTGCAACCGAAATAAAATAACGCGTCTGATCTTTGTTTTGAATCTGTGCCATTTCCTTTTTTTTTTTTTGCTCAGTCATGTGTATAACTGGTTAAAATGAAATAAAATCGCCATATTGTGCTGAAAAAAAAAAGTCTAAAGATAACTATATACTACACAATCCTGACAGCATATACTGTATATTTATTAAAACATAGTAATGCGAAAAATTCTCTGGTGTTCTACGTGCTCTGACAAACATTACCATCTTTATATACTCGAGAGTGTTTAATTCTTAATTTTTATTACTTCATCTTACTCACACTCCATATTGCGATTTCAGTTTTATGCCATTAAACGTGCAACACTATTTTCTAGTAACAAAAGCAAAGGTCCTAATTAATGCATTATTCAGATTTGCATTGGGTACAAATTTTTCTACGAAATATTGCTTTGTGCAGATGTATAAATATATTTGCAGCTCTTACAGCTTTTACACTTGTGTTGCTGTAACGTTCTTTGACTTTTAGAAAGAAGAGGAGCATTCCTGAGCATGTCGTCCTGGCTTCTGGTGTCCATAACCGCTATTGGGTTCTAGATGTGCAGGAACCCACCGGAGCCCATGGCTACGCTGAGAAGCATTTAACCATCACTTGCTCAAAGTCTTCACACCCTACTGAGACCTGCATTTTAAAAGATGGCTGGTAGAGAACCTTGCACTGTAGTGACACTGTAGAGGGATGTGATCTTAAAGCCTGGTTTTTGTCGTTCATCATGTGTTTGTGTTATTTCAGGGAGGACACTCCAGTTGCTGATGGAGACATCGTTCATCTGGAAGGAGACTGTGTTTCTGGCGTATGGGAGATTAACAGAAACTCTGGTTTCCTGATACTTATTCCTGACGTGCTTATCTCAGGGACCAGCATAGCTGGCAGTGTCCGCTGTATGAGACGAGGTGTACTTGGAGAGATGTTTAAGGTAAGACAAGTTTATAGTTATGAAGGACATGAGCAGTTTGATCTACTGATCTAGAATATTCCTGTCAGATTGTTGCATATTATTTTACACTTAATAATCATTTTCTTTACTTTCAGAGTTTGGATGGTGGAAGCAAGCAGATGCTGAACGGGACCATAGTTCATGACATCTTTCAAAAAGCTGCCATGTCCTTAGACTTTTCTCCTGAAACGTTAGAGAAGCTGGCCAGTGAAGCCCTGCTTAGACCAAACTACCTCGGACAAATGTAAGGGGCATTAAACCATATGCTATAATATTAGGGTATATCTTATGCAGGAGTTGAGAGAGTTTAAAATTCTTGCAGGTACTACTACCTTCGTATTACTTTGCTTCTATTTGTTTAGGAAATAAGACACTCATGCATCGTCATCCCTGTTAGTCACCTTACGCACAACCTGTCTGTGTTGTTGGAGTAAAACATCATCATGAATCATCACAGCTTCTGTTAGACATTTTACTTGGGAGATTTTGCAGTAGACACTAATAGACAATAAAAAGTTAACTAGAGGGGGGAAAATTCCTGAAGAAATTTTAAGTGTGTCTATGCGCGTGCCGGATCAGTGCCAAAACATCATGCAACCAATATGCAAATCAGCGCTAACATGTTGACAAACTCATTCAAAGCTGATTTCAATGTTTAGTCTATGACCGATTAATTGCCCCCTATGGGGGCAATTAACCGCCCAACCCCTTAGAAAAGCCATTTCACGTTTCTACAAAATTCCCTCTCTGCGCTACAAGGTGTAAAAAAAAAAAAATTCCATAGAAATGAATGGGGAAAATTTGGGTACTTTTTTGGGAATTTCGGGAATACCGCGTGATGAACCCCTTAGAAAAGTCATAGCACACCATTCCCGATCGGGCCGCACGAAACGATATAACATACGTGTAGGTTTTCTCAAAACTGCGGGACAAGAAAGAGTCCAAAATTTTAGGCGGAAGAAGAACAATAAAAAGAAGAAAAAACCCTTTTTCGATTTTCAAAATCAGTTTTTTGGGAATTGCGGGAAAACGGTGCGTCGGATCGCTTCGGGAGCCGAGGTTCCATAAGTTCTCCCGATCGAGCCGGACGCGATGGTGTATAATTCGTGGCCGTCGGACCAAAGCTCTCCGGCGTGGGAGCGTCCAAAGTTTCGGGATGAATAGTAATAAGTGGTCTATTGCATAGACACACTTAATAAAGAGACAAAATGTTGTTTAAGATGACATGACCTGAGCAGATGTGTTTTTCTTGCTGGTTTTTAATGTGGACCCTTTTTCAGTGCTGCATCCCGCCACTGAATCTTTTGATGGTACGCAGTACTTACTTTCACCCATGATTTTATGACATTGTATATATTAGGGGTATGAATCATCAGGAACCATCCAGTACAATAGTACCATGATGCATAGGATGCCAATTCAATTTGTATTGAGATTCTGTAATTATCAAGATTTTCTAAATAGCCTGATTCTTAAAATATTTAAACAAACTTCACAGTTTATTCGCTCCCACCACTCCGGATACTGTGCTGCCTGTCTGTGTGTGAATAATATAGAGCTCGCCAGCTGTATTAATAATAATAATATAAAAGAAAAGCAACGTATCACTTTAAATGCATCAAATAAAAAGGTGAAGAAAATTATTTTGAATGCATGAATTGCCACAGAAAAGATTCACCATACCGTACGTAACTGAATCCCCCCCCCCCCCCCCCCCAACCCATATGCATATATGTATGTTTTCTGACCAGGTACAGTCTGAAACTGACTCAAGCAGACATGAAGCAGGAGGTGGAGGAATATATTCCTGCGATTGCTGAATGGGCCAAAGATTATCTCTATACGTCTCAACAGGCCAGGCAGAAACAGCTGAGTTTCCGACTGTAAGCATTATTCACCCCTTTTATAAACTGGATGGCGGATAAAGGTTAATAGTGCCTTTCATTGCCTTTGTACATGAACTTGCCCAGTGAAAATAAAGTTGAATCTAATCAAATCTAATTTAATAGAACTTAAGCAGGGCTGTAATACAAGTATTAAACTATTTTTATCAAAGCAGCTGAGAAGTTGCACATGTAAAACAATCTAATCCATACAATTTATACACTGTAAATATAAATAAGAATTAAAAACATAGATACAATAAGCAGTTGCAATGTTGCACTTGAAAATACTTCACATTTGTTTGTTGAATAACAATGATCTCTTGTTCTGGGAAATAAATATGACCTAAATTGTGTGTGTTGGTGGGCGGGTGTGTCGGTGGGCGGGTGTCAGCACAGCACTTGTTTGTGTTTAGTTCTAATTAGCTATGCTTGTGTCCTCAGTCCCAGTGATGGAGCTCTGAGCCGGGAGGACTCGAACTGCAGTGTCACGGTCACTGATTTTGTGGACATTGAGGAGAACATCTGGTCTCCAAGGTTTGGTCTGAAGGGGAAAATTGATGTAACTGCAGGAGTCAGGATCCACCGGCGTGGCAAGAAGCATATAGACAAGATTGTACCATTAGAGCTGAAGACGGGCAAAGAGTCTAACTCCATTGAGCATCGCAGCCAGGTAAGAACATGTTCAGCTATATTGACTAGGGCTCTTAAATTTTTTTTTTGATTTTCGGCTTTTAATTATTATGGAAACTCACTCTCATCCACATCATCTATTAAGCCTTTGATCTTTTAAATAATGAGTTAGGAAGTAATTTGTCAAAAAAGACTACTTTTTTTTTTTTTGGTCTGTGTTATCCATTACAAGCTTATGTCTTAAACAATTTGTATATTTTAGGTTATCTTATATACTCTTATGAGCACTGAGAGAAGGACAGATGCTGAGGCGGGTTTCCTCGTCTACTTGAAGACTGGCAATCTACACCCTATAGTGGGTAACCACATGGACAGGAGAGGTATTATCTTAACAGCATACACAAACAAATCCCAAATGTTAGAAAACCTAATTGTTTAGAGGTGTCCTACAAAGTCAGCTTTGTATAATCTGATCAGAGGGAAAGTCTTTGGAAACTGTGGCACCCAGGACACTGAAATAGAAGGAAAACCTGATTAGAACATTGAAATTAACACAATTACAAGAAACCAAGGTGTCTATGTGCCTGAGTATCATTTCATATGTGAATACTGATGTTGATGATGATTTTTCTTGGTCTCCACAGAGCTGATCAAGCTGAGGAACACTCTGGTGCATCATGTTAGCAACAGTCTCGTCAAGCTGGAGGGGAAAAATCAAATGGCATGTTTACCTGAAGTCATCTCGGACCAGCAGGCCTGCAAGTACTGCCCACAGAAAAGAAACTGTGCACTTTACAACAGGTACTGCACACCTCTTAGATCAGTTTGTATATATAATATTATATACATATAATCCGGGTAAGAATGGAGCTGCAGTGAGTAGTGTAAAAAGTATTAGGTTTAGAAACATGTTGAAATATGTATGTTCATGGGTTATGGTATCAAAGGCTGAACTTTAATCAATAAAACAACAGTCTCATGGAAGATGACACTGTGTGTGTGTATATATATATATATATATATATATATATATATATATATATATAAATATAAATAAATTTTTTTTGCTTTTTATTTTATTTTTTAGCCGTACAGGAATAATGATGGATCTCTTAAAGTCAAGAGACGTCAATGATGTTGATAAGAGCCTCAGCCAAGCATTGAAACTTGTTTTTTTTTGTTTGTTTTTTTGAGGCTTTTCAAGGCTATGCATGTTTTCTGTGTCCAGAGCTGTGGAGAAGACTCACCGTCCTTCTGGAGACCCTGAGGCTTTCCTACAGCTTGAGAGTGAACATCTGAACCAGCTTCACTTTCAGTACTTCAGCCATTGGTTGCTGCTCTGCAGCTTGGAGGCACGCACTATGGAGAGCAAGGGAGGACGCCGCAACATCTGGCTCCTGTCCGCTCAGGAGAGGTGGGCATCGAGACGAAGTGAATTACTCTAATCTTTAGAACTACGTAGACATTTGGGAATGCACCAATCAGCGAAATGTCTTTGTGGTCCCTCAGGGAGAAGAATGGTGGATGTGTCGGGAACATGGTATTGGCAGGCAGCGTGACCACTCTCTCTGAGGGTGTGTACATACACCACTTCAAGCGCAGGCAAGGCGACCATACACTCATCACACTGATAGTCGGGGACAGGGTGGTGATCAGCGATCAGGACTCCAGGTTTATCGGTATAGCCACTGGATACATCACCGACATCACAAGCACAGGAGTGATGTGTCATTTAGATAAGTAAGTCCCATTGTAGTTTCCTTATTTTACAGAAATTTAAATATTATTGTTACATCCTCAGTGGTTTTTGTTACTTTTTTTATGGAAGAGTTTTATTTTAGACAATTCATGTCCATTAGGCAGCATCTTTGAGTAAATTTTTTAATTTTTTTATTGTTTTAGAAATCTCTCTAAGAATTTCGCAGATATGGTATTCCGGCTGGATCAGGATGAGGGGGCTGGAGGATTGAGCACACATCTTGGAAACCTCTCCATGCTGATGGAGAACTCACAGAACAGGTCTGCATACTAACAGACTGATAAGTGTTTTTTTTATTTTTTATTTTTTTTAATACAAATGAGATGATTGCCTTCTTGGCTTGACATCTGTGATCTGTAGTGGCTCTGACTCTGAGGTTCTTTCTGGCAGTGAAAGGCTGAGGCAGCTCATTGTGGAGTTTAAGCCTCCTCAGTTCATCGATACCCTTAGCAGTGTACTGCCACGAGATGCCAAGGACACCGTCGCCAACATTCTGAAAGGTGTCTTGGTTTATATTCTTGTTTCATGATTTGTGCCTGCTTTCTTTCAAGCATATTTTCGAGTATTGGGTTGCATGATATTCCTGTACTGTCAGACACATATGACACACGTCATATTCTGCTTCTTAGGCCTCAACAAACCTCAGAAACAGGCCATGAAAAAGGTCCTGCTGTCCAAAGACTATACACTTATTGTTGGAATGCCTGGCACTGGGAAAACCACCACCATTTGTACTCTGGTAAGTATAAGACCTGTTTACTTCTGAATAGACCACTGTTGCCAGTTACTTCCATATCTATAAATCTGTGAGAATAGTGTCCTTATATGATGTCGCTTTCGGTGCCTTTTCTGTATCTGTTTCTTCCTCAGGTGCGTATTCTGCACGCTTGTGGCTTCAGTGTACTCTTGACCAGCTACACGCATTCTGCAGTAGACAACATTTTGCTGAAGCTGAAAAAGTTTAAGGTGGGCTTCCTGCGTCTGGGCCGAGCTCAGAAAGTGCACCGTGACATCTTACCCTTCACCGAGGAGCAGCATCAGACCAGGGGAATCAAAACACTTGACCAGCTGGAGGATCTCTATAACAAAGAGGTACACATAATGGAGGCTAAAAGCAGGCTGTGAAAGTAGTGAGGGAATTACAGTGACAAATTTTGTGTGCTTATGCCCCATTAAGACTTGTATTATAAGTCTAAAAGTTGTAAATGTATGAAAAGTGCATTACACTTTCAACTACATGACTGCACATAGTTTGTGAATGTGTTGTACAAAAAAGCAGACATCTCATCTTTCTGTCCTCAGCTTGTTGTAGCCACTACCTGTATGGGTGTGAAGCATCCGATCTTCACCCGACGACGCTTTGATTTCTGCATTGTGGATGAGGCGTCTCAGATCAGCCAGCCTGTGTGCTTGGGCCCACTCTTCTACGCTCAGCGGTTTGTTCTTGTAGGAGATCACCAGCAGCTGCCTCCTATTGTCCAAAACGCTGAGGCCAGGTACTGCTTGTAATTTTCATTAATGACCCGATTGTATAAAGACGATATATAGTCAGTGGTGTCAAAAGTATTCACATTCATTACTTGAGTAGAAGTATAGATACTAGGGTTCAAAAATACTTCTTTAGAAGTTCAAGTATCAACCCAAGCTTTTTACTTAAGTAAAAGTTTAAAAGTACTGGTTTCAAACTACTTAAAGTATAAAAGCATCAAGGCGACAAAAGCATCAAGGTCTCGCGTTCTGATCATGCGATGCGGGGGGGGGGGGGGGGGCGTTGTGAGCGTTCTTATCATGCGACCGGAGGGGTTGCGCGTTCTGATCATAAAAATAGAGTAACGAGGCTATTTTTAAAATGTAAGGAGTAGAAAGTACAGATAATTGCTTAAAAATGTAAGGAGTAGAAGTAAAAAGTCGGCTGAAAAATAATTACTCCAGTAAAGTATAGATACCCAAAATTTCTACTTAAGTAATGTAACGAAGTATTTGTACTTCGTTACTTGACACCTCTGTATATAGTATAAAGTACTATACAGTATAATGTATAGTTAAAAGAGTATAAAGGAAAGATAACTTAATGACATGAGAATTCAACCATAAAATACAAACGGCTTCATTCAGTAGGTCAAGTGTTGGAATTAGTTTCTGGCTTACAGGTGCTTCTGGTACTTACTGTATCTTTAGTGCTGCATGCAGTTTGGTACAATATATGAGGGGCATTTAAGTCAAACTGGGATTTTAGATTTTGCAGAATAACAGAAAACTCCCTTTAGTTCTCTATATAATCCCCTCTCACACCAGTGCACTTATCCCAGCATTTGGGCAATTAGGAAGATTGCCTGGTGGGTCTGGGCATCGTCTTTTTGTGCCTATAGTGCTCTATAGCACCTCCCAGAAGGGAGAAGTTTAAGGAGAATATTGTTTATTTGGGTCCTATAATGATTTTTCCCGTATGCTTCCTGACCCTGCAGGTGTAAAAGTCTTGGTGAGTGGACTGGGGTGCATCAGTGTCCCTCACAGCAACCTTGACATTTAATTGAACATTAATTTGTTCGATTTGGTGGATAAATGTACCATTTAATAAGAGCTATAATTTGTCAATTCTCCACAGGGCTTTGGGCATGGATGAGAGCTTGTTCAAGCGTCTCGAGCACCACAGTCAGGCTGTAGTTCAGCTAAATGTCCAGTACAGGATGAACAGGTGGGGCACTACACGTCTGACATTGAACATTTTTTGGGTGATTATAGTAAAGCTCCAGAGACAAAAACAATGTGATGTACATTAGGGCTGGACCAGAATATACGTTTGGAGGGATGGCATTCGATTTTTCATTTTGAGATTTGAATATTCGAAGAAAAAAAAGAATTTAACACGCGACATCAATCCCTGCGAAACTGTTCACGCTTAAATGACCTGCCCTTGCGGCAACGCCAACATCGTGATTTACTTTATCTCAGAGAGAAGACAAAAATGTCGGAGACCTCAGTTGTGTTTGAGCACTTTAAACTGACTGAAGACAAAACAAAGTCAAATATGCGATTTGAAACTGGCCTACCACTACAGCACAGTTCGTTCTTAAATAATCTAAGCCCTGCTCGGACCGCATGTAGTGCCCAGCTTTCGTCTCGTGCTGTTCTGTCATTTATTAAAGTGTCGCGACTTGCCTGTATCCATATTACACAAAAAGGCGACTTTGCACTCCCTTGCGTCTACAGCAGTTGGATGAACGGTTCTCGACATAAAAATGCAACAGACACACACAGAGACTCCTGCCTTTATTAGAGAGAAGAATATATTCAGCCCTCTCCCACCGAAGCTTCGAATATTCGATGTTGATCACTACCGAATACTCGAAGTTAAAAAATGGTATTCGGACCAGCCCTAACGTACATATTCAAATCTGTGTGAGTTTAATAAACAATGTCTTAATTAGTAACACCTCCTCTGGCAGATATCACAGCCTGCAAACATTTTTTTTATCGCTAAAAGTATTTCCATTCTTGTACTTGGGATTTTCTTCTATTCTTCCTTGCAAAAGGCTTCTAGTTCTGTAATATTCTTTGGGTGTCTTGCATGCACAGCTCTTAAGATCTACCCACAAATTTTCAATGATTTAATTAAGGGACTGTGAAACCTTCAGCTCACGTCTCTTAAGGTGTTTCATAGTGGATTTCGAGGTATGTTTAGGATCATTGTGTTGCTGTACAAGCCATCCTCTTTTCAGAGGCTTCAGCTTTTTTACAGATGGTGTGATGGTGTGGTTTCTCACTGTGGAAACTGCAAGCTGACTACGCTTTGCTATCTTCTTGTAGCCTTCTCCCGCATTGTAGGCATCAATAACTTTCATTTTCCTACACAGCTGCTTGGGAGAACCCATGGTTGTTGAGTGTCTGCAAGGTTTAAAAAGTAAAAGTATTTGTAAAGCCTTGAAATTGGCATTTACTAACGACAGCTGTTGCCATGCATTAGATCTAACGAGCTGATTAAGGTTTGAAACCTTGTAAAAAGAATCTGAGACTCTTGCCCAAACTTTTGCACAGTGCCATTATAATGTTTTTATTTTGTATTTTTGTTCCATTTATGGCATAAGAAGTAACTATGCATCAATGTTTGCTGAAAATATTGTGTATTTATTTACATTTCCAAGAGAGACTTTTCAATAAAAAAATTTTTTTTAAATCACCAAAATCTGTTATTTATTGAGGGGTGCCTAAACTTTTGCATAAGACTGTATGTAAATATAAAGTTTGGGAACAGTCAAAAATATATATCTTTGGAAAGATTAATTCAATGGCAAATATAATTTTCACTTATTGGAGACTTATTGGAGTGCTGTGAACGTACTGACTATAATTGATATCGTAGAGCTAACAGTAAAGCTCAGATAATCAGATTTCTGATCAGTCAGACAGAGAGAGTAATGAAAGATCAGTTTGCTCAATTTACTGCTCTGCTATAAATCCTGTTAATCATTTGCTATCTCTTTTTTTGCACTGCAGCATGATTATGTCCCTGAGCAACGCCCTGATGTACGAGGGCAAGCTGGAGTGTGGCTCAGAGCGGACTGCCAATGCTCAGCTGCAGCTGCCCAGCGTTGCCACACTAGAAAGTGAGCTGCATGTGTGTCCGCCTCAGTACACTGCCTGGATCTACGCTGCACTCGAACCGCAAAAATCTGTCTGCTTTCTGGACACGTCACAGGTCTGCTTGACGACTTCTGTTCTATGATGCATTAAACAGTCAAGGAAGACCATTTTTAAAGACCTTACTATATTTAGGACACCATGATGTCATGCAAAGAAATGTGGTGTTGTCTATTTATTGCATTTTTTTTTTCTTTTCTCCAAGTGATTTTAATCTTTGTTTAATTAGTCTAATTAATTATCTGTCATTACAGGTTCCAGCTTTAGAGACTGTGGAGAAGGGTGGAGTCAGTAATCACACAGAGGCCGTCCTGGTGCATGCTCTCGTTAGCCTGCTGCTTAAGGTGACCTAGTACTAAATTTTATTGTAAATTTTATTGTTTTATTGTAAATTTATTAATCTAATATTACGGAATATCAAGTCTTTTTGAGGATCCCTCATCTTTGTCATAATTTTAACCGAATTTGATTAAGTCCTTCGCCCAGCACCCTGTATAACGTACATCTGAAACGTGAAAGACTAAATAAAGCAGTTTCTGATGTTTGGTCTGGTGGAATCCTGGGAAAACGGCGAGATGAAGTTATATACTGTATAATGAATGAGGAAGAGCTTGCAGAGAAAGAGAGAAACCTGGGAAATTTTACACTGTCTAGGTGAAATGTAAGAATACCCTAACAAAAAACAAACAGTTGCACAGAAATTATTACAGAGCAGTCAAATGTTAAATTAACCTAATACAGAATCAATGTGTACTGTAGGTGTAGGTTCAGCTGTGAGAAGAGACGCCCCCTTGTGGAGTGTTTTCAGAATGTATTTTGGTCTGTTACCTCGTTCAGTGTGGGTTCAAAGCTATCTGTGATGTCTTCTTCAAATGGCTGACATGGATCCCCTGTGGCTGTGAGTTAGTCTAAAGGATCCTGTAATTTACACCGAAATGTGTGACTGGGAATATACATCTTATCTTGTTCCTGAGACACACTCGGGAAATTGCAATCTATCATTGTGAATACATGGCAAAACTCACAAATCTAAAGTGTAAAATCTTACAGAGAAATGACCTGGGACATTTAGGGGAAATATAAGACAGTAACAAAAACCTAACACTAACCTGCATAGCATAAATATGAAGGCAAGCTTTTAGTTTTGTATTGCACGTTTAAAGATTTGACCGAAACTATAGGGAACTTTTTATTGATGTTTCAGGCCGGCTGCAGAGCAAGTGACATCGGGGTCATCGCTCCATACCGGCAGCAGCTCAAAGCTATCTCCACTCTGTTGGAAGAGGATTCCTTCAGAGCTGTGGAGGTGAACACCGTGGACAAGTATCAGGGCCGGGACAAGAGCGTCATTATCGTGTCCTTTGTCAGGAGCCAGACAGATGGCAATGTAAGTAGTAAAAAAAACAAAAAAAAAAAACTCAATTATGAATTGTTTCTTTTGTGTGGAGATTCATGTATCAAAACATTGAATCATAAATTGTTTGTTTTTTAATATCAGCCAGTGGATTTTTCAGCTTGATCAGCCATGACCTGTCAGTCTTGGTCATAACCGAGTCTGTACCCGAGTGCACAAGCTTGAGTGCTGCAACAGAAACGTGTTTTTAAAATGTTACCGTTTCTTTATAATCCTACAGGTGGTACACGATGTACTATTTACACATCGGCATCCCTTGTCAAAGATACGTGCTACTCAGTTAAAGTAAAGATAGCTTTTTGTTAAATTCAGTTAAATGTTCTTTGTATGTTTAAGTTAATTTGTATTGTTTAAATCTCACCCTTGATTTTTAAATGTGAAAACTATTGTTCCCGATCTTATAAGGAATTTACCACATTTAATTACTCGCGTTCAATTCAGTTGTGTAGCTGTTGAATAAAGCAAAGATGTGAAACTTTAGAGTTATGACTCAGTGAGTGATCACTCAGTGTACTGTACACAATGTTCTTCTCAAGGCCGTGCTAATGGGGCTCTTGAAGGCATGCATGCACTCTTGCATACAAAGAACCTTTTAAACGCGTGATAAAGAAAGTTAAACTACCAAATGATACAGAAGTATAGTGATCAATAATATTAGACTACAATAAAATCATATTTTCTAATATACTCATCCCCTCCCTGTGTGTTTGTGTTTTAGCTGGGAGAGCTGCTGAAAGACTGGCGAAGGCTGAACGTGGCCATCACTAGAGCCAAACATAAACTGCTGATGCTGGGCTCGGCTCCGGCAATGCGTCTCTACGCTCCACTGGAGAAACTTCTCACTCATATGCAGGAGGAGAACATGATATCCTTTATATATACATATGCTTTGGTTTTAGTGCTATGGAAACGAGGTTTACTTGCACTGTTTTTTATTTTTTTCCCTATATAAGCCGGTAGTCCCTGACTTACGAACGTTAAGAATCACAGAAGTACCTCGTGTGTATTGTACAAACAGACACTGCAGTGCACTAGATACCAATATTTACAATTATATACAATACGGTAGTTTCAATGTGGAAGTGAATGTATAAAATGTCCATTGTCTGGTATATTGTATGTGTGGAGGTGCGGGAGAAATGAGTCGGCCTTACCGGTTTTAAACAATCAGTCCGGAGGCCCAATGATAGAAAATGGCTGTCCTGATGGTGAATAATCCTAATTTCAGAAAATCCTCACCAAAACAAAGTTCACAGTCCAATACAGTGGAAAACAGCTGCAAAATGGCATCTGGGATTCCCCTCACGATTTAAAGGCGCAGAGACAATACTGTTAGATATGTATGAGATTAATTTCCTTAGGTGCAATTGTTGGGGAAAGGGGACAAATTTAGTTAAGTGGATTGGTATGCATTATACAGGTCCTTCTAAAAAAATTTGCATATTGTGATAAAGTTCATTATTTTCTGTAATGTACTGATAAACATTAGACTTTCATATATTTTAGATTCATTACACACAACTGAAGTAGTTCAAGCCTTTTATTGTTTTAATATTGATGATTGTGGCATACAGCTTATGAAAACCCAAAATCCCTATCTCAAAAAATTAGCATATCATGAAAAGGTTCTCTAAACGAGCTATTAACCTAATCATCTGAATCAACTAATTAACTCTAAACACCTGCAAAAGATTCCTGAGGCTTTTAAAAACTCCCAGCCTGGTTCATTACTCAAAACCGCAATCATGGGTAAGACTGCCGACCTGACTGCTGTCCAGAAGGCCATCATTGACACCCTCAAGCAAGAGGGTAAGACACAGAAAGAAATTTCTGAACGAATAGGCTGTTCCCAGAGTGCTGTATCAAGGCACCTCAGTGGGAAGTCTGTGGGAAGGAAAAAGTGTGGCAGAAAACGCTGCGCAACGAGAAGAGGTGACCGGGCCCTGAGGAAGATTGTGGAGAAGGACCGATTCCAGACCTTGGGGGACCTGCGGAAGCAGTGGACTGAGTCTGGAGTAGAAACATCCAGAGCCACCGTGTACAGGCGTGTGCAGGAAATGGGCTACAGGTTGCAAATTTTGCATGTCATTCGGAAATCAAGGTGCCAGAGTCTGGAGGAAGACTGGGGAGAGGGAAATGCCAAAATGCCTGAAGTCCAGTGTCAAGTACCCACAGTCAGTGATGGTCTGGGGTGCCATGTCAGCTGCTGGTGTTGGTCCACTGTGTTTTATCAAGGGCAGGGTCAATGCAGCTAGCTATCAGGAGATTTTGGATCACCTCATGCATCCATCTGCTGAAAAGCTTTATGGAGATGAAGATTTAATTTTGTCAGCACGACCTGGCACCTGCTCACACTGCCAAAACCACTGGTAAATGGTTTACTGACCATGGTATTACTGTGCTCAATTGGCCTGCCAACTCTCCTGACCTGAACCCCATAGAGAATCTGTGGGATATTGTGAAGAGAAAGTTGAGAGACACAAGTCAGAAGAATCTGCAAAAGGATTCCTGACCAAGTATTGAGTGCATAACTGAACATAATTATTTGAAGGTTGACTTTTTTTTGGTATTAAAAACACTTTTCTTTTATTGGTCGGATGAAATATGCTAATTTTTTGAGATTTTGGGTTTTCATGAGCTGTATGCCACAATCATCAATATTAAAACAATAAAAGGCTTGAACTACTTCAGTTTGTGTGTAATGAATCTAAAATATATGAAATTCTAATGTTTATCAGTACATTACAGAAAATAATGAACTTTATCACAATATGCAAATTGTTTTAGAAGGACCTGTATATGTGTCAAAGGAGTAAAAGACTCACTTTGCCGGACTTAAGAGCAAAAAAGAACATTCTTGTGGAATGGAACTAGTTCGTAAGTCGTGGACTACCTGTATATATGACTCATTGTCATAAGTCTTCTTTGCCATTTAATAGATTGTAATGGATATATTGAAATTAAAATGGAGAAGGGCTAGCTTCCACTGTTATTTGTCTAGCTTTTAGCGTGGTTTAAAGTGGTGGTTAAAGTACTTGTAGTTTTTAGAATGGTTCTGGAATGGTTTCATTAAAATGACACCTTCCTCTTCCGTCCAGCAGATGCCACGACTCCTTGAAATCGGCCTAAGATGCACCAGATCTAAGATCCAGCGCAGAAAAAAAGTAGAGTCAGTAAATGTAGAAGCATTTACATATTGTGTTTTGTAGATCACATTTTCATATTTTATTTTAAGAATTACAGGATTATTGTTGGCCTAAGAGGACAATTAAACATGTCTTAAGCTAATAACATTCTTCTCCTTAACTTGAACTACATCTGCCAGCTGCCACCTGCTGCTCATGAAGCACTACCTCGCATCAAAATGTGACGTTTATTGGATCCAAACACTTCTGTAGCTTCTTATTGCTAACTCCTAATGCAGGCTTATAATGTTGGAAGTTTCTTTATACCTGAATGGGAGTTGTGAATACAAGGAGTTGGTACATATACCTCATGTTTAATGACCGACTGTTTTTGCTGTGATGTAATTTTTTACCTAATTTTACAAAGTTTACAATGTTTTATATTCCGTTGTGATTTTTCATAGGCTTTTAGTGGAGATAATTTTTAAACAAATATGTATTTTGTGTGTAAATAGTCTTGTGAGATTTTGTGTTTTCCTGTAATAAAGTTAATTAAGTATTTATTTTCTAGCTTTGTCAATTATTTTAATTTTTTTAAACAATTAATAATGTTTATGAAATGTAAACATTTACCACACACATTTCACTATAATTAGTTACTAAATTATTCTGATGGACTAAAATGTACCATTAAAATTATCAATGAGCAAAATTAGTTTTACATTCCTATCGATTATCAGTGAAATATTGATAGTGCTATATCAGTTTCTACAGTTTGAGGGTTCCTCGAAGGAGGACAACTGCTTGTCCAGCGATGTCAACTCTGTCTCCTCGCAGTTCCAGCTCGAGCTCACCGCCACGTCTAGAGCACTGGTAGGCTGTCACACAAACAACAACCAAGGCATGCAGAGATGTGAAGTATGTCGGTTTAAAAAAATTAATAATCCTTTTCTGGCTCTCTGAAATGAGCTCTCATTCTAACATTTGTATTGTTTCTGTTCATACTTCAGTATAATCTGGATTTTTCTGAATTGATTTATTATATTCGTCTTTTCATAGGACCTCATTTCTATTAATGTGATAGCAGCTAATATGTAAGTATTACCCTTAATTTTACACTAAAAGTACCCTTGTATATGAATGGTCTTTAAATCCCAGTTTTAAAAATACATGTGTTCTATACTGGGAGATAATGGCCAACCATGTCCCTGATCAACCGTGACCCTGATCAGAATAAAGCACTTACTGCTGGTCAATAAATTGATCCATATTATTTAAGTGAGGGGCCTAAATAAATTTTTTTTATATTTTCTATTTATTATTTGTACATAATTTGTGCCCTACCATGTTAATATTTTAGGAAATAAAACCGATCAATCATCAAAAAAACCCCAAAACAATTAAGTTGTTATATTATTAAGTAAACAGAAAAGAGGTTTTTTAGAAAATGTCTAAATTTCTGGCAGACCAAAAGAGAGGTAAGATCTCATTACCTAACATTTTCTTCTTTCCCAGTTTCTCAGACCAGTAAGCAGCAAGAACTGTATGTGCAGAACCTTAAGGGGGAAGACGAAAGAAAAAAAAAAAAAGTTGGAAATGCTACTTTTATGCACGGCGTGGCACCCTTGACAGAATGTACTAACATGAACATTTGTATTTGTAGGCATAGGGACAATTATTTGTAACTTCCCACTAGGAGTGGTTTAAGAGTTTAAGTTTACCAGTAACAGGATCTTCAGGAACTCCAACCCATGGTGCAAAGTTACGGGAGTAGAAGTCATATCCTGGCTGTGAGTTTGGTGCTCCTTTCACTGTGATGATGAGACTCTTAACCCTTCCACAATCTTCACTTTTCAGCAGAGACTCAGGGACCGGTCTCAAGGAAGTAAGTACGGACCTTAAGCCAAAAGTCAGCTATTATTCTCATTGCGTTTGAAGCGTTTACAAATGTTTGAAGTCTGGACATTTTAGGAAACAGGATAGCCTACTTTTCAAAGAACAAACATACACATTTTTGAGCTTTAACCATTTTAGTAAGCATTTCACTGCAAGGATTTCACTGCATATCATACTGTATATGGTTGTAATGAATAGAAAAAATTAATTTGAATAGTATATGATTTATTAAATTGAAAAGAAACTTAATTCTTAATTTTCATTCTTGAAATGTCTGATTCTTCTGTACCTGTCACATGTATCCAGCAAACGCACTAGCAGCTTCTTTGTTGTTTTACAGTAACAGACCTCCTGAATTGGCAGATCTTCAACAGCAGCCTATACATTTTGAGAAAATAACTATAGCCGTCTATACTGGTTTTTCAGGTATGTTTAAAACAAAACGACTTTTAATAATGATTAAAAATGATGAAAATCTAATCTTACCTTAAGAATATCATTAAATTTCTTTTTCTCCTACATGCAAAATATAGACAAATATATCACATACATGCACACAGACACTAAACAACCATAACCTTATAACTACCGACAGGTGAACTAAATGACATTGATTTCCTCATTATAAAGGCAATTGTGAAAGCAAGTGAATCGACAGTTCTCAAGGTCTATGTGTTAAAAATGGGGGGGGACGACATTTAAATGGCTGTATGGGCCAAATTGTAAGCACCTCCAAAACAGCAGGTCTTGTGAAGTGTTCCTGAAATGCAATCCCAAGACACTGGTTTGCTTAACTGTGTTCACGTGCACGGTCTTCTGCCACCGTGAGGTGAATGGAAATTTGGCCACTGGTCTTTACAGTTAATATTTTTCCACTGAATATATTTGGTTATGGAACTTGATTTTAGACACCCGTGGAGACCACGATCTCAGTGCTTTACAGTAACTATAGTGCAATCTGGTAGAATTCTTCTCCAAGCTTTATCTACACAGTGTCTACCATCGGATTTATCTAGGTTAAATCTGAAGTCTTTTAAAATCATTTGGACTTATCCTTCCATATCTGCAATTCCTCATTGATACTCTCTTAGTGGATCTGTTATTCTTACTGTATGTTTAATTGTCAATCACATAATCGTTGATTTTATATATATATATATATATATATATATATACACACACACACACACACAGTGGGGGAAATAAGTATTTGATCCCCTATAAATGTTCTAAGTTTGCCCACTTACAAAGAAATGAAGGGTCTATAATTGTGTGTGTATATATACACGTGTGTGTGTGTGATAGATATATATATATATATATATATATATATATACACACACTCTTATAGAGGCTATTTACAAATCTGACAAATGGTTGCCTTCTTTAGGCAGACACACTGCTATACACTTTCTTAGAAATAAACTTAATATCTAAATATTTTTAGATATTTAGTGAAATATGTAGGCTTATTTTTTTTTATCATCTTTAAAATCATATTTATCAGTTCTAATATTCTGGTGTCCTAGTATCTTTGTGGCCTATATGTTTGTGCGTCTGTACCTGGACTTCTGGTTTATTAAGAGGGAAGTCCATCACTAATGAGTCACTCCGCTGATGCACCAGCAGCTCTCCACTCAGTGTCTCAAAGGCCAGCACGGAGTTGGTGTTTTCTAAGAAATTATATTGCTTTTATATAGATGTATTTATCGTTCCAGAGCATTATTGCAAAATGATGCAAATAAAATCCTTTTACTTTTCTCATAAAAGAGCACAGCTGCTGAAGCCAGTGTCGCATGACCGCATAGTCTGATCTCATTTGTAGGGGTGAACCAACGTAAGCCAAACCTTGCTCCTGTAAAAGGCCATTTATTAAAACCGCACCTGTTTAGATGTTGTAAATGCAGTGACAAAAAGATCACATTACACAACAATGCACATTTAAGTCTAGTTGAGTTTGGAATTTACTTCTTAGATTATGCAAAAGGTAAATACTATTGCAAAAGAATGTTTGTTGGTGATTTAAAAATTAAAATGTATAGGATTACAAGTGGAAAAACCAGCCACAAACCCAGCAGTAAAATGCTCGACAAACATGACAGCTTAAATGCATATAATTCACGGCATTGCCTTGCAGCGGTGAGTACCTGAACAAAAATCTTCTGTTGGTTTCAGACAGGTGACGAATGCAGTCTCAGACAAGTTCATTTCAGCTGCTATTTTCTGATAAAGCTCCTCTTTCAGTTCCTGGATATGTTATAAACAATGTAAAACCCACTGCCTACATTGACTGTAGATAAGTTTGTTTATTCTGTTTTACTAAACACTAAATGACTTACATTCTCTAAAAGACAGACTGCAGCAGGGTTTCCTTTAAATGGCAAATTAGTAAATGCATCAACAGTATATACTGGAATCTCCATTAGTGATCCTTAGAAGTCCCTAATAGTCCTGTATTAGAATTTATAGGTAGATTGGATATCAACACCAGTAGAACATGGATTTTATGCTGCAGAATATTACACAACATGAACTTTGAGCTTGGGGTGTTGTATTATTTTAAAGAGACAGCTCCCTGTAATTTCAATGGCTTTTGTCGGAATTAACTTTTGGTTTATACTCTTTCTGCAGCCTGATTATAATTTCTGTATTTCTAAAGAAGAGTGAAAAACAAAGATGAACGCTTCATATTTCTGACTGTTGCTCATGAGCTGAAAAGCTGAGGAAACTGTGTGTGTGTGGAGGTATGTGTAGGTGTGTGTGTAATTGATGGGTCTAGAGTCAATCCTATGGCACGTTATAGGATTGACTCTAGACCCATCAAGAACAATAAAGTAAAATAACTTAAGTTGAATAAAGTCAGGCCTTCTAATTTAGGATTTCCTTTATGCACACACCATACAGTATATCAATATATTTATATTTCTTATAGGAGGAGAATCACTTGCCGATTACAGTCACACATGAACAATGGTGTGTCAGAACGTTCTTTGGTTTATTAACGGAATAAAAAGATATATAAACCAATCACCCGTAACATTAACACATTAACAATGATAATAGAATATGTACCAGTAAACTGGTGAAACTGGAATATCCAATCTAGCCAAAGGCTTGTAGAATTAATAAACACATTTGCTATGTAACTATTATGTGTTATTCTAACCAATTGAGCTTTTTTTTTTTATCCATCTGGTTGGTGGCCTTTTTAAATTTTCCATTATATTAATAATTTCCTTTTATGAATTTTATGACTAATGAAATTGTTATGCATAAAACAAACATTTCAGCATAAACTATTAATGACACAAATAGTTTTGAACCATGATAAAGAGTTGCAGAAACAAGGCACCTGTAAAAGCCTGCTCATGCATTCGTCAAGCTGTACAACTTTGCCATGATGACATGCATGTTTGTATTTTGTTTATTAAAATGCATTAAATAGTGCATACTTAATACTGCTGCTCTATTACTTACCAACAGTTAAAGTTCCTGGTCAAGTTGACAATTTTTTTTCCATTAAGCTTTTGATTGTTCCATCCTGGTAAGTCCGTTAGCCAGTGATATGAACTGACTGATGGCGGCCAGGTGACCTTATTTAAAACTAAATAATTTTTAAATTGGTAAATTTTGTTCTTGATAAAAGCCACAGGTATGCCTTGATGAAAGGCAGATTTTGGGATGGTAGTTTTGTAGAGTCATGTCCCAAGGAGCCAGAGCCACCAAAGTGGCACAATGGACACCTACATAATACTGGCATAATGTTTAGCATTTTAATGTTATGGCTGATTGGTGTAAGTTCTAAGAGTAAACACAAAGTATGTACGTGTCATGTATATCTGCTACTACATCAAAGAGCATGAGCCATTGACATGTTCTACAGGAAACTCCGAGGGGAAGATTTTATTGGCATCCAGCAGCAAACCATAGAAAGCACTACCATGTAAGGAATGAGGAAGATCCTTCGAGAAGGTGATGCACACAAGTCAACACGTTCGAGGAAAAATATCCAGAAACGCTAACATTGTGTCTCATGCTTTTAGTTATAGTGTCACAACTAGTCTTGCTGGAGTCACTGCTTGCCCTCTGCACACACTGTACATTGTCCTCAACCATTACGTGACAATGAGCACATCTGCACACCAATTTGTGTTTCTCTTTTTATGTCTCCATCTTCTTCTGTCCTCTTTCCCTCTCTCACTCTGTTGTTACTCTTCTACCCTCTGGGTATCCTGGCTTTATCATCATGCTTTACTTCTCATCAGTTGAATGGAACTATTCACAATTGCACTATCCAGCATCATTGGAGGATTGATTCCATTATGAATCTGGTTCCTCTCGAGCTTCTTTCCTCGTGTTGTCTTGGTGAGTTTTCCCTCACCACAGTTGCGTCAAGCTTTCTTATTAGGGAGAAATGTAAAGATTTTATCTAGATGTTTTTTACACCAGTTTAGACAATACCTGTACAATATTTTCATGGATAAAATGCATGCTCCCTGTATTCGTAAAATGTAAGCAGGATACAGCATTACTAACTGTACAGCAAAGATGTTAAACACTGTCTGCTGATGATGCTGTCTGTGTGGTCGTTTTTTATTTGATTTCATTTGCTAAAGGAGCATTAACAGTCACGTGGTCAACATACGAGCTTTGAACCCATGTCTGTGTTTGTAGTCCTTCATGCATTTCCACATCAGCTCATCTGCCTGAACAAACTCATAACTTACAGGCCGCTGGCATTCTTCTTTCTACTTACTATTAGTATGCTCCAACAGGTGGTGGCTGTCTACTGATACAGCAAGTTCTATTCTGCGGTAAAAGTAATCTGTACCAACATGGACCACTCAAGTCAGAAGAATAAATCAGCCACCAAGAAAAAAATAGCTGTAGTAGGAGGTGGCTTGGTAAGATATCTTTGTCATGTTTCATTGAATAGTAAAATACTTTTTATTTTACTAAGATACATTGGAGTTCTGATTGACCCATTTACTAGAAAATTTCAGTTGTCAGAATTGTTTGCATTTATAAGGAATGTATATGCATATGTAAAATATGGTGGGTGATTTAACCTATATAAACTGGATAATTAAAAGTAGTTGCTGTTGGGTAATAATAATCTCTATGTTTACATTGCTGCATAATTAGTCCTTGTCCAGATTTAAAATATTTATTAATAAAAAAATATATAATTAATATTGTTAGTAGAAACTAGATGTACTAATACAGAATGTGATGGTACATAACAAAAAAGTGGGAAACTGTGGACTACTGTATGCAAAATGTTTTAGAAATATTATATTATTAATAATTCATTACTATAATGCACATTATAATAGATGTAAAGGAACTTAATGATGATGTCTTTTGAGACATATGACCCAACATGCCTACTTTCTGATTTAGGTTGGTGGTTTAAATGCATGCTTCTTGGCAAAAAGAGGATTTGAGGTTGCAGTTTATGAATCTCGAGAAGGTATTTTTACAGATGTGATTATTACAAGCAAATTATTTCAAGTTTATACAGACTTGTTAGAATGCATTTGTTAACACCTGAGATTTACTGATTGTATTTAATGTTAAAAAAATAAAATAATGAAAAGAAAGTTCGATGATGATGATTGATTATTATTATTATTATATAGATTAGTATGGTAAAAGTTTGTTGAATAGTAATGTTTGACTAATTTTAATTCATCAACAGATATTCGCTCTGCCAAGACCGTTAAGGGCAGGAGTATAAATCTAGCCCTCTCCTATAGAGGACGCCAAGCTTTAAAACATGTTGGAATGGAAGACCAGGTATTTCCATACTGACTGTGTTAAATATAATACATAAGTATTTTTTATTAAACTATATACAAATTTTTCTTCTATTTAAAGCCGATAAACAATAAGTTGAGCATCTATTCCACCCCCAGTAGAAGAAATACTTTTATAATTAATATAACAGTTAATTATAACTGTTAATGTGAACTAAATATAATTAATATGTGGTCGAATAAAATAGTTTAAATCCATACTTGTTAGATTAAGATTTGAAAGTATAAAGTATAAAAAAAAAGTATAGATTAATCAAGTATAAATTTCATTCCTTTTATTGCCGTCTGTCTGCAGATTGTTTCCAAAGGTATTCCAATGCGTGCTCGTATGATCCACAACATGAATGGAAAACGTTCTCCTATACCATATGGAAAGAAAGGTCAGGTAGGCCAGCGTCAATATTACTTTGTCACAGTGCAGATCTATCAATCTCCGCGTTTATGTTCATTAGTGCATGGTTGATTTCTTGGAGGAATTTTTTTTTCCTTAAAAAAAAAAAAACACTAAAGAAACTTCTGTTCACAACGTTAGTCTTCTCTTATTGATTAGAAAACCTGTCTCTATTTAGCTTGAAAGTCATTAACCTACAGGTGCAGGGTTTTTTTTCCAGTCTGGACTGTGAATGTTTAAACCAAGTGAGTAAATTTCCCATTTTGCAGGCCAGAGTCCAGTATAGTATAATACAGTACTATAATATAGTAAACCCTGATGGATAACTGAGTTGAATCAGGTATTTTTAAGCAGCACTGTGTTTGTAATCACCCCTGGCAAGCAACATCATGGACGTGAAAGTAAAATATGTACTGTTTTGGCATAAAGCAATTTTATATCACCAAAATGTTTTACCATAGAGATTCTATATGCAATACCATTTATATTTATTATGTACGGATATTAAATGTCAAATTGTTTCTTTTCAGCACATCCTTTCTGTCAGCAGAGCGAACCTCAATAAGGAGCTGCTAATAGGTAGTCACACTTATCTCTCAAATCTGTTTTACTGTTGTTATACATTTGTAAAGTAACAAAAAAAAAAAAATACAAATTTAAAAGTGGAAAACAACACCACCTTTCTTACCAAAATGAAATGTAATATAATTTCTAAGAACAGCCAGTACTTACAGTGGATACCAATAATCTAACTTTGTGATGTAAATATTGTAATAGTAGAAAAGTTTGTATAACGTGTATATACAATGATGCAAGGTTATGTTCCTGAACTTTTTGTGGACCTTATTGTCTCACTCCAGCGGCTGAAGCATATCCAAACACACAACTGAACTTTAACCACAAACTGCTTGACTGGAGTCCAGAAAATGGGACCATGACCTTTCTTGGGTAAACAGTTTATTTACCTTTTTTTCCTCCTAATTTTCTTATTTACACATATAATGTGGCTAAAAGTATTGAGGCATAAGTAAAATTAATTTAATAGATTTTTATATGATAGATACAGTATGATAGATGATTGTCATTATGTTAATTAAAAAAGCATAAATAATATGTCCAGTGTTTGTGTGTGTATGTATGTATGCGTATATTTTTTTCAGTGATGTGTGTGTATGTGTATATATATAATATATGTATGTATGTGTGTATATATATATATATATATATATATATATATATATATATATATATATATATACACACATTATTTTATTTTATATACATTATTTTATTATTATTAAATAATGCCAATCAAGATAATAAGAATAATTAGTTATTTTATGCAATAAATAAATATTTCATATGAAGTTCTTCAAAACCTGCTGGATCAGGTTAGGCATAGAGTCAAAAAGATGACACGGTTTCAGAAAGTAAAAGTCCTGCCACATATTCGTTCCATCCTTAAACTAAACCAGCTTTCCATTCTAATTAGCACAACTTTTCGGTGGGAACTAATTAGTAACATCACCTGCTCTGTGCACAGGGAAAGTTACTGTATGTATAGTTATATATAGGCGTTATATACAGAGGTGGAAAGTAACGTATTACATTTACTCGCGTTACTGTAATTGAGTAGCTTTTTTGTGTATTTCTACTTTTTAAAGTAGTTTTAAAAATCTGTAATTTTACTTTTACTTAAGTACGTTTTGTTTGAAGTATTGTAATTCGCTACATTTTAAATCATATTCGCTACTGAGTAAAAAATGAATGAATGAAAATTATAAAATAATAAAAATATTATGCTTTATAAATGCTCCATTGCGCCGCGTGTGTATATCATGTCCTGGTCGCGTGCCGCTCCAGACTCCACTCCAGGTTTTCTGACATCGGCATCTTCCTGACCTTCCACACGGTCGCTTCCGCCTTGAGAGTGACGTCATCGACTAGAGCGACCATATATAAACCGGAGAGAGACGCAGGAAAGATGAAAGAGGTTGTGATTTTGTCGTTTTGATATTTGGTTGTGTATTCCTGTTTTGACTTTTTTGCCTCCAATTGACTTTGATTATTGCTTTGTCCCTTTTGGTTTGGTTGGTCTTTGTATATATTTGTAGATAATTTCACTGTTTTTGGTTTAGGGAGTCCGGGAAGGTACCTGTGTTTTTGTTTGTGTTTTTTTTAATGGTTTTTTTTTTTGCAGGTAATCTACAGTAGCTACTAAATATAAATACCATTTTGTTTATTATTTTGGCCTGGATCCATCCTGAATCTGATCCTCCTCCTCCGTGTGTGTGGGTGGGTGGGTGTGTGTGTGTTTGTGTGAGAGTGATTATTTCATCAGTTAATGATTGGATCTAGTTCTTTCTGCCATATACCACCATTTCCATACAGTTTAAAATAGAACCCTGAACCATACTTTTGCTGTCTGGCCCTAGACTGGGACGTAACACCATATTTAAGTGACCACTTTGATTTTCAAGCACAAGAAAGACAACAGCTTTATTATGCAAAGGTGTTCCTTCAGTTAAAAACAACTAGTTTGAGATTTATATCTGCTCATCTTTTTTGAACTACGCTAGAATGCCTCATCCCACCCCCGCTGTTAAAAAAAAATACAAATAAAAAAGTAACTTGGTAACTTTTACTCTGAGTAAATTTTTTAATGAGCTACTTTTTACTTTTACTTGAGTAGATTTTTATAATGGTAACTTGTACTTAAGTAAAATTTCACTGAAGTAACAGTACTTGTACTTGAGTACAAAATTTTATTACTCTTTCCACCTCTGGTTATATATACTGTAGGCGATATAGTGTCTGAAAACTTTTGGCCACTGTAAATCTTGCCCACTCGTGCAGAAATTTTATCACATGTTATAATCTTCACCTGCATTTACTCTGTGTAATAAGTATAACTTCAGTGGAGCTGGTGAAGCTGTTATGCGGTCTGCTTGTTGTAGGCCTGACGGTACTGAAAAGGAGGTCCAGACAGATCTCATAGTGGGCTGCGACGGTGCCTTCTCTGCCACGAGGAAACAGTTTTTACGGCGCAGTCGCTTTGATTACAGCCAGACCTACATCCCTCATGGATACCTTGAGCTCACTATGCCTCCAAAAAATGGTGATGTAAGTAACGGCAATCCTCTCAGACCTGTAAAATTTATAGTCATGGGAAATGAAAAGTAATTCCTACAGTGCGTAGCTAGGTTTTTATTTATGAGTAGGTTTTGAAGTTTTATTTATGACTAGGTTTTGAAGTTAGTACCTGTTGCTGTTTGAGGGCACTTAAACTTACAGCCCCATTAAGGCCCTGCCGCAGCATCTCATTGGGTTTATGGTCAGAGTTTTGACCGGTCCATTCCAAAACCCTAATTTGTTCTCATTTATACGTAATCCAAAGTTTCTTCCATTCACATGTGTCATTTTTATGGCGTGTTGGTGATCTCTGTGCTGTTCCATTACAAGCTGGACAGACAGCTTTACAGTTTATTTATTAATAAAATATTCCGCTATACATAGAGTGGATAAATCTAATCTATAACCACCACCCCAGCATCATCATGCTTGACAGAATCAGTTGCTTGTGTGACATGTTTTTTTCCAAACATGGTGCAGTATATAATGACCAAACATCTCCACTTTTGTCACATCAATGTAAAGGACAGAATTTCTGAACTTTTGCGGCTTCTTCAGATGAAATTTTGCAAACCTAATTCATGCCGAGAGAGGGCTTTCCAGCTCACTCTTGCATATACCAAATAACCAAATAAAAATTCTAAATAATGTTCTTGCAGAGTACAACACTTTTGATGAGAGCCTTAAATAAGCTCAAGGTTTGTTATTACTCAATGCTAACCAACACAACTTGTGACAGAAATCTCAAAGCAACCAGATAAATTACAAATCATAAAATCTTAATACATGGACATCCATCTTTCTGATAAGTATATGTAGAACTTCTGACCCCAACTTGTAGTTATGTAATTATCACTTTTATACACAGTTTATCCTACTTATTTTTGCTTCTATTTTCAGTTTGCAATGGAACCCAATTTTCTTCATATCTGGCCCAGGAACACATTTATGATGATTGCTCTCCCAAACATGGTAAGGGTTAATCATACTGTATTAATCACATTTGGAAAATTCTACACTCTTACATATAAAGTGACTTCATGTTTCATTTTAGTTGAATAAGGGTTTCTGAAAGAAGGTAGATGTTTAAGTAGCATAGACAGAGCATCAGATGATGTCCTGAATAGGTTTGAGCAATATAGGACTACTCCTTAAATAGAACATTTATTACATAAGGAAATGTATCCCAGTCATAAACCACTATTCTAGCTCTTCCTTTTAAAATGATTCAAAATAGGTTTCTTGGTTTCTCAAGTGATCAACATCATTATACAATGACCGGTATTTATGATGATTCTGTCTATAGTGTTACAAACCTGCATGATAAACTATTACCATAGTGAATAAATTAATAATTTTTAGTTATGGTGTTTTCTTTACAGTTACAAGTATGTCATTTGGCCCCCTATTCAGAGCAACTTGTATTTATCTCATTATACATAATACATTTGAGGATCTTGCTTAAGGACCCAGCAGGGGTAGCTTGGTGGTGCTGGGGTTTGAATCTATGACTTTCCAGTGAGTTGTCCAACATCTTAAGCACTGAGCTACCCTAGCCCCAAAAGGGCCCACATTTAAATTTTATCAACAAATATTGAATTTGAATAAATTCAATTTCCAATTTTCTCCCCAATTTAGTCGTGGCCAATTCGTCCCCGTCACTACCACATTAAGGCTACCACTACCACTCAGTCGGGAGGGCGAAGACTATCACGTGTTTCCTCGTGAAAACACAGCGTGACGTCAGCCGACCGCATCTTTTCGAACTGCTTGCTCACGCACCATTAGGGGTGGTAGCCGCTCCTTCCGCGTGCGCGAGCTCACAGCCGCCCCTGATTGGCTGTAGAGCCATGATTAATGTGGGAGCACAAGTACCTCTCATCCCTCCCCCCGCTGAGAGAGCTCGGCCAATCAGCTCTCTCTGTGCCTCCGGCTGTGAGAGGAAAACAGCATCACCTGGGGTTCGAACCAGCAATCTCCGGATACGTGTGTGAATGTTGACCAGGGGTCCTACCACAGTCATAAAAGATGGAAATTAACACAATGGTCACCATTTACCTCCACGGTCCTTAGTTGGACTACAAAGGTTCCAAGATGGATGAATGGTTGGTTGGATTAACTTAGGAGTTCCGTTTTGATTTTGAGAAAAGATGTTAAGATCACATTAATGTGTATGCACGACAAACTAGGCATCCCTATGTATAAACTGTTACTATAGAAACAGTATTGCATTAGGGCGAGCACATTGACATTTATCTTTTCATTTGATACACCTGGAACTACCTGTTATGTTACACAAAAATAATGCATATCAACTGAACAGTTTTGAGCATTCAACTGCAATGTGCAATACATTTAGAACAGGACATCCTGTGTGCTATATTTATAGTCTTTACCGCAATCTAAGATCTGAGTGTTAATTTGTGTTTTAAAGGACAAGACCTTTACCTGCACACTCTTCATGCCATTTGAGAAATATGACACGATTACCACGGGCGATGAGCTGATGAACTTCTTTCAGAAATATTTCCCAGATTCCATTGCTCTCTTTGGAGCGTAAGAAATGTTCACTCTCTCTCTTCTTTATTCTGTGGTCTGAATTGTGATTCTGGACTGTATATCAGGCTGTATCAGGCTGCTGTCTGAGTAGTGTGAAATTGCTGGTGAGCAAATGTACAGCCTACAGTTATGAGATTTTAATTGGGAAAGAACAGGATGCTTCAGGTGACTTTGAAGATATGGAAGGTGTTGAGATTTTTAATTTTTTTTTTCAATTTACTCCAGGAAAGGCTGAGTTTAAATTCTTCCCATTAAAGCCAGGTAGTTTTAAACCCATCATAAGTAACTACTGTGTTTGCAAAAAGAAATCATTAAAGGCAAGATGCTGCATTTCACATTGAAATCATCATTTATAATTTGTATCAGAATATGGCATTGGAGGTTTGTTAAAATCAAATTCCGTGCTATAAATGTAATTTTGTAATAATTACAGCTTTTTTTTTTTTTTTTTTTTTTTTTGCCCAATTTTTTTATTGTATGTTCTTTAATTCAATATTGACTCATAGCTCATACTGTAGGAGCTGAGCACAGTGGGCACAACTCATGAATATTTTGGTAGAGCTGTGTGTAAAAAGTCTTTGTTATCCAAACTAAATTAAACATTACTGCCAGATTTATACAAGTTTCAGTAACTTTGGATTTCTTGCCACTCATATGTGTATATTGATAAATGCCAGTCATCAATAAGTGACGTATTTACACCACATATGATTTGCATGATTTCAATGATTCTAAGACAATTCTATAAAACAACGAAATACTGATTTTTAGGTCATTAGTATGAAATTTTCTGAAACTTTTATTTTCTTCATATAATTGGTGTGTGCAATTACTATAAAAACTATAAAAGCTATTTATTAAAAAATCCATATATAATTAAGCCTGTCTTGCAAGTGCCAGAGTGATAGAGTATAACCACACTCTTGCTCTTTTTTTTTTTTTTTTTATACAATGTATGAAACATCTCAGTGCAGTTATATTAGTTATAAGCAGTCTTGCAGTGCTGAGGCAGTGATCGCTCATGCAGTTGAGGCTTTTTGTTGCTGGTCAGGTATTCGAGACCCACCACCGTTGAGTCCTTGGGCAAGACCTGAATCCTGAACCACATATAACCCAGCCACTGCCTACAATGCAATCCCAAGCCCATTTAGAAAATGAGAGGCTTGTAACAGGAAGGGAATCCAGCATAAAACAAGTGCTAGATCTCGCAGATCAAATGATCTAATTTGGTGACCCATAGGATAAAAAAGGACAAAGACCAAGAAAATAAAAGTTCATATTTGTAGCATATTTTATGGAAATGTATACATGGAGATTTTATTGGTTATATGGATAGGATACCACATTTCTTATGTAAATGATTCTGCAAATGACTTTCAATGCCTAATGTTATTCAATGAGGTCTAATGTTATTAAAAGAAGAAAACTAACAAATTAACTATTAATGTTTTGAATTGGTCACTGGCACAATATTAATTTATGCTGATGTTTCTCTTCAGAAGTGACATTTCAAACTTGAAATAAATTAGATTCGAACGAAGTTCACACGTCTAACTGCTGTTTATTGTATGTTTCAGTGACGCTCTAAGGAGGGACTATTTCCGATTGCCTCCTCAGGCCTTGGTGTCAGTGAAGTGCTCTCCTTACCATTTGGATGATAAATGTGTCTTAATGGGGGATGCCGCTCATGCTGTGGTGCCATTTTATGGCCAGGGTATGAATGCAGTGAGTATAAATTAGAATAATGAGACATATGAGACCATAATTATAGATTATTGATCATCATTTACTAAACATAAAACATGTAATTGTTTATTGTACAGTACAATGTAAAAAGTGTTTAAATTATGAACCATAGTCTGAATAAACATTTTATTCTGCATATAGATTTTCTTTTTGGTGCCAAAAGAGGAACATAAAAAATACAGTAGAACCTTCTTTTCTGTGGACAGGCCATATACTGTATAACACAATTTACATGACATAAAATCTCATTTAAAATGGCTATCTTAAGTAACATGATCATGGTTATCATTCTGCAACAGAGACACCAGTAAGCTCTTACTGCCCAAGTTATTCTTTATTAACCGTCTTTGTGTCTTAGGGCTTTGAAGACTGTCTTGTTTTTGATGAACTTCTGGATCAGTTTAATGAAGACATTGGTAAGTCTGTTTTGATGTGTTGTTTAATGCTTGCAAATGATTACAAATAACATTAAATAATCCCTAGTTAGCATTATTAGTAAAAGTAATAATGATTAATAACAATTAATGATTAAAATTAATTTGCATTTTAACCGTAGGTGTAAATGACATTACCTGTAGGCAGGAATAAAATGCAATGTTGTTTAAATATACTTTTTATTTATATATATATTTTTTAAAGCTGCTGTTCTCCCGGAGTACTCACGGGTCCGTGTACCTGATGACCAAGCCATAGCTGATTTGGCAATGTACAACTATATAGAGGTGATTTCTATGTCTTCTATCCAAACATAGTGTGAAATTATAGTGCTGTTTGGAGTAAAACCCATAAACACAGGATACAGCAGTAAAGATTGGTCTTATTCTCCTTCTTAGTCTTATTTATAATAATAAGTATAATTAATGTTCTGGTTTTGGGTGTACAGGTTCTTCTTCTAAAATGGACAGGGATTGGAATAATTGTTTTCTCATGTCTTAGATGCGAGCACATGTGAACTCCAAGTACTTTCTGTTTCGTAAATATCTGGACAACGCACTCAATTTCATCATGCCGAGGACAATAATCCCATTGTACACAATGGTATCCCATTTTCTGCTTATTTTTCGCTTTTTTTATGGAAATGATAGGTCGGGTTTTAATGAAGAACCTTAGAGTTGATTTACTTTCAGGTGACCTTCACCCGAACACGCTATCATGAAGCAGTGATCCGTTGGCAATGGCAGAATAAGGTGAACTCCAAGCCATTCCCAAGTGTGTGTGTGTGCGTGCGTGTGTGTTGTTTGCTTGTTTGTTTCCTTATTTGGGTTGAGGAGAGAGGGCAGGGGAGATAGAGGGCCAGGTAGTGTTGACAAAGTTTTTGTTGCTACAGCAATGCTGCAAATTCTCATTATCATTGTGACATTCTCAAACACCATTTCTGAGAAATATGTAGACGTGACCTGAACCTGTCAGCGCCTGTATCTACACAATTAGAAAGTCTGAGAGGAGAACATAACTTGTCTGGAAGATGGCGTTTGACTTAGATGAACAGACTCCTCAGTCCTCTTCACTAAACCCAAGTACGATTTACAAAAGTCCATTAAAAAAAAAAAAAAGAAAACATTTGCTTAAAAAACGATGAGCCAATAGAACAAAGCCTTTATCTCATGTAATTTAATTGTAATCTCATAATGAAAAAAAATTGTACATCATACAAAAAAAAATTTATCTGATACATTATAGCATAAAGTTCGTTCTTGTTCTATGCAGGTCATCACTCGGGGCCTGGTGCTTTTGGGGACAGGGTCTGCAATGGGAGTGACTTATCTGCTAATCAAATACATTCCCAAAAAGCCCAGCATTACTGTGGAGCAGCTGTGGAGTCGATTTGTTAACCTCAACTGGTTTCAAAAAGTAAGCTTCCATAAATGGATGTAGAAGATATTTCAGGATGCCCTAGTCATTCTCGACACATTTTCGATCATCCCAGTTACAGTGAATGTTTCCAAATGCTGTGACAACCTTAAACTCATTAAAGTTGAATTGGAGCAATTCACTGGTGCTATTAGAATAAAATAAAAAAAAAAGAAAGTAGTTACGCCTGTGATTAAAGTCAAGAGGGCCAGATTGGGTTTAATTTTACTAGAGAGAAGTTATTCTAATTACAGTAGGGGTATATATATATATATATATATATATATATATATATATATATATATATATATATATATATATATATCTAAATAAATCATTATAAAACATTATAAAACATAATTAGAGAAATAATGGCATAATGCTCAAACCTCACATGTCTCCAGAACGTAAAAAAGATTGAAGTTCTTATTCTAAGGTAAAATTCATATTACAGACCTACTTGTCATTGTAAAATGACTTACAATTACTCATGCATTGCTCAGGTTCTAGAGCAATGCTTGAGTAATATGTCTGATCAGTTACACTATATTGCCAATATCATTCACTTGTCTGCCTTTACATGCATATGAACTTGAGAAACATCTAATTCTTAATCCATAGGGTTTAATAAGATATTGGCCCACTCTTTGCAGCTATGACAGCTCTGACTCCTATGGGAATCCTTTCTACAAGGTCTAAGAATGTGTTCATGGGAATCGGTGACCTTGATATTTGATTAGAAGGCCTTGCTCGCAGTCTCCTCCCTATGGGATTGAATTCCTCTGTACCAGACATCAAGTTCTTCCACACCAAACTCGTTCATCCATGTCGTTATGGATCTTGTTTTGTGCAGTAGTGCGAAGTTCATATGCGTTTGAAGGCAGATGAGTGAATATTTTTGGCAATATAGTATATATACTGGAATTTAATTAAGGAATTACTTTTACATAAAACATGTTTGCCGATTAAAATGTATTTTAAAGGTTACATAATCAATTTCAATATAAACAACAAATTCTTTAATTTTCATCAATCTATAATAGTAGTTCTGTTGTTTTTACTGTCTGGAATACGTTTCACAGAATTTAGTAGATGCCCTTATCCAAAGTGACTTTGAGGAGTGAGACCACCATACTGTATGTCGAATGAACAATGCATTTCCTAATGCCCAAATAGTTTATATGTATGTTTGCTGCATACTGTATGACCTGTATTATATTCCTCTCATGGACTGAAAATGAAACATGAAACACCTTAAACATGAAACACCTTAACATCTCTGCCTGATCATTTTTACTTTTCTATGGTCATTCTGTAAGCAACAATTTAGCCAGATCTCTAATATAAAAGTTCCTTACATCTGAATTTCTCCTTTTTCTTCTATGGATATCTCATTGTAGGTAAATGTGCAGAGATCATGAAATGACCTCACATGACCTGAGATCAGTGAACTGAGAATCCAGCAAATGGAAGTGGAAAGTAGATTTATTGGTCTTTGCAGCCTAGTAAAAATGTACTTTTCCCATTGTCAAATAATTTCTGCCTTTTCCACCACCAATACCATATATTCTGCTAATCTAATGTGCTGGTGAAGAAATCAGTGACCTTTTATGGTGCTTTTTAATAAGTCCTCTTGCAAAATGTAACAGTATCCTATGATTAAATTAGGAATTAAATGAATTCATATATGATAAAAAAAAAAGAGAGATGTGAATCACTTACTGACTGAAAACCAATCAAGTATGATAAGTGTTAAGTACTGTGGTTCTTTTAGGCCATAATGAAGGTACATATAAATACTCTGTCAATAAAATACTCAACAGTTATACAAGCAGTATTTATGCTGAATATGAATACATTTTATGGAATACAGAATTTCTGCATCACTGTGTAGATGCGGTTTTGTGAAACTACATGAACTCCTCCATAAAAGTACAGCATGTCTAAGGTGGGATTTTACTTTGCTTAACTTAAATCGTTTGGGTTTCTGAGTATAAAATATATACAAGTCCTTCTCAAAAAATTAGCATATTGTGATAAAGTTCATTATTAGTGGTGCTTGACGAATTATTTGTTTGTCGTAGACCCGTGAATGAGGTGTCAAACCGTTCGGCTGGTTCGGGGATGGGGTGCTATGCCTTTTCTGAAGGGCTGGGAGGTGAATTGCCAGTTGCAATTTTTTTTCTATTGTTTTTATTCAATATTTATTTTTAAATAAATAATTATATTTAATATAATAATTAAGAAATATAAAAAAAAAGTAATATTTATTAATATTTTATTCTATTGCCTATAGAGATGTATATAGATGGAGAGAGAGAGAGGGTGAGAGAGAGAATTTCAGCTTTTTTTTCCTGATATTTACATCCAAATTAAATAAAAATTTAAACAACTTAAAACTTGGTAACTATTTGTGTGAACCAACTTAAGTTTCAAGCGATCAAAAACACTAGAAAATATGACTGACAGGTGTGTTGCCCAGTTGTGATGTTACATTGATTATTTAATAGTTAATAGCTCTGTATTTCTACTTTTGGTTTGAGCCCATGCTTTCCACTAGGAAGAGTGGACTTTTTGTTTCAAAGGTCTTCCAATGTGAAGACCAGACACCTGTCAACCATTCTGAAGCTGAGAAAAGATGGAACATTGCGCAAGCATACCCAATATAACAATTTGGAATGCCATGAAAAAGACCTAAACCAACAGTAGCTGATAAATTGAGCATGGTATAAGATTTGAAGAGAACCCAAAAACAACAGTGTCTGCTACCTTCACATGGCAGAGGTGATGATATCACAAGCCACTGTTTAAAGATTTCAGGGGCAGAAATCTGAAAGCCATACCACCAGATGCAATCCACTTACCAGTGGTAAGAATCAAAAGGCCAACCTTCACTTTTATCAGAGTGATCTAAAGACTAAGTGTTGGGGAAATAATATTTTTGTGTTACAAAAACATATAAGCTCATTTATCAACCTCTTTGCAGTTAATGCCATGGCTAGGGCTTGCATGGCTGGCTCTGGAATCCACTCACTCATCTTTATTGATATTATGAAGTCATAATGATAGCAGCAATATGCAACCAGTAATAATATGCGATATGAAAAAATTCAGTGCCACTTTACAGAGTGATTCAGCCAATCAAGACCCAAAGAGATAAGAACTATAATCGACATCTCATACACATATTTTTGTAACTTTTCTTTAATAAAATAATTATTGATAATAATAATTATTTAATAACTTTTACATTTAAACAAAAACTGCACAGTATTACGTGACTTTCGATCACTCAAACAAATATTAAACTGCAAATGAAATCGAGCTTACTGGACAGAGATTTTTCTTGTAAAATCTGACTGAAAACACGGTGATGGCAACCAACCAGGCCGGTCATGTGTTTCTTCTGAAATGTGATGCCAGCCTGCTGAACGTACCACCAGGTGGCTGATTGAAACACTTAGAGTGCTATCCGCAGGTATTAATACAACCTGCACTCTAATAGATGTGAAAATGCAAGTTTGTCATCCCTCCTCCTGAGAGCATGGCCTGTCTGCTCTCTAGACACACCCCGGATGACTACTAGCAATCTCTGCATGATGGGGCAGACACTTTTCTCTTGCTTTACTTAGCCCATGCATGTAAATTTCAGTAAAAAGGAAACAAATATGTCTGGGACTCCTTGTCAGGTTACCGGTCATGGCCGATCAAGCTGACACCTGGCTGATTCTAGGTATTGGATGTTTGATGGGTGCAACTTTAATATTCATAAACTGATCTCAAACCAACATGCTTTTTCATACCAATACTTTCAGACTATTTGTGGAGGACTCAAAGTGGTTTTACTTGAATCATGTTGATCTCTGATGACTCACGACATTTGTAGTCCAAAGGATCTGTCTCATTGCTGCCAATGATGAAAACGATGGAAGAGGAGTTGAAGGTCACTCTTTTCTTAGGCCTGTCGTCACGGCTTTGTGACATCATGATTGGGCGTACGGGGTGACTGGAGTAGGTCAGCGGGTGGTCCTTAATGATGCACTGCAGGTGGGCCAGACGGGAGCACAGCAACTTTAAAACACAACGCCGAAACTAGGAAACGATACAAATACAGAACCAGGGGGTGAAGAAACGTTACACATGTCTACACAACTTTTTATTCATTGAATCATGATATACTAGTGTAGATACTAAATATACTGTATTTACTGTGTGCATCATTGTGTTTTACCATGCTGTAACTGAGAACTCATCTAATGTGTAGTGTCTACTCTCTTCACCTTCTTGCTCATGAAGCCATATATAATTGGGTTATAAATGGTGCTGGACTTGGCAAAGAATGAGGGGATGATGGCAGCAGCGGGTGAGACGGCATTCTGCTTGCCAAAAGCTACCAGCATGGAGACCGCGGCATAAGGTGTCCAGCACGCAAGGTAACAGGATATCATCAGCAGGAACATGGCTGCTAACTTCTTCTCATAGCGCAGGACCTTAATGATTTGCACCGTCTGCATATCCTCAATGGAGCGCAACTAGAGGGGAATAAAAGGAGAACCGTTTAATTTAATGAATAACTATGAATAACTGTTTCACTGAAAGTACAAAAGACTATAAAATATTTTCCCTTAAGTGGCTTAATGGCATTGAGGCCTGCCTTGGAATTTTGGAAAATATGCTAAAAAGCCAAAAGAAACAAATGTTTTTTGATAAGATGGTACGAAAATATTGTGAAATGAAAATAGAGGAGAAAAGATGCAGTCATTACACCCACATTCCCAACAATCACGTTCCCAGGTAATCAGTGCATTTTTAAATGGCAGAAGTGCTTGTAGAGTACCATCTAGCAAAATGATTCAACTAAACACTGAACTAGGAAAAATACTTTAATGATTAGAGTTGATTCTTTGAGGTGAATTGTAAAACACAACAACAAAAAATACTTAGGTCAAGCAAAGTTCTTGATAGGAGACCAGCAGCCTTTAAGTACCTCCAAGACCAAGATTTCCTACCCTGGCAAAACCCAGTGCCCATGTCTTTGACAGACTACAAATGAAGAAGCTCATGGAGTGCAAGGAAGATCACTAGTATGGAAAAAGTGGCTTGGAGCGGCTTTGTTGGAGGTTACTGGGCACTCAAAAAGCTGAAAATTAACTGGTGTTCGTTGAAACTTGGGTGAAGAATTATGACAATAATGTGTCTCGCAAGACCATATCTTAGATGCTCATCTTTATAAATTGAAAGTGAACAAAAGAGCATACTGAAAGAGGCAAGGCGAGCGCTATCACCAGGATGTACTATTCTTTGAACTCCTTTATCCAGTACAACATAAGGAGAACATTAAAGTGCATCATCAAAGTGATTAATATAAACATACAGTAAATATAAAAAAGTATTAACTTATCAATCTTTTTTATTTGCATTATTGTTTAACCTCAGCAGAAATATGTTTATTTTGGTTCACATTTGTTTGACTGACTTTAAGTAAAAGTTTGAGAGGGGAAAAACTAGGCCACCAGTAGATGGCATTATAGTATTATATAAAAGAGTAGGTCAAAGTGTAGGAGGTGAATGTCACTTCATTTCTGTCTGCAGAGAAAAAGGATGCATTAATTAATGTACTCTAAGAATGAATTTTCCTGTGCACGAGTGTATTTTTAATTGTTACTATTTGCTCCTGTATTCACTCATGCGTGGTGATACGTTTCCCCTCTTTATCTGTGTGTTTTTCCTCTTATGTGGTTCACTTTCTGCTTCAGAGATCATTTGGTTCCTGACATTTTCTGTAAGCTATTAAGACATTTTCTAAGTGCACTTTAATCAGGCAGACAAACTCTTCAGCACAGTGAGATTAGCTGAGTGTCTATGCTTTGATACTCTATGAAATGTCAGAATAACTGAAACTATGCATGGAGTGAGCAGGATTGCTTTTAAATATGACCTGCTATTGCACGTTCATGAGTACACAAGAGCATGGGTGTAAGAATGTCTCTGACCCAGTGGAAGATCTGCACTGACATAAATACAGCTGATAGGGGGTTTAGAATCAATGAAAATTCAGTGAAATTAGATAACTTCAAAACATATCAGAATTAATACATTTAGATTCGAATAAAACAGATTCTGTCTATTGCATACACATTATTAATGTAAAAAAAAGGGGACATTCTATGCAATAGGCAGAATACCAATTGGTCACAGTGTAGTGTTTCTACCCAGGTTACAGTATACTTTCCGTATACGTTTTTAAAACATGTGCAAACAATGTGCTTTCAGTTTTTATGGCATATTATTTTTTTTCTCCAGGAATATACGAGGAAACATTTATTTTTTAGGCCTCACAGTTTCTATTCCTGCTTACAATGTAGAAAGGTCTTTGTGGACACAATGCACATACTTTGTGGAAGTATGTGGACACCTGAACGTCAAGTCCATATATGGGCCTTCTCCAAACATTTCCCAAAAAGGTGGGCACACACAATTGTCTAAGTATCTTATTACACTGTAACATTAACAATTCCCTTTGATACAAAGAGACACAAACCTGTCCTATCATGTGCACAATGTGAGATCAATAAAAGCATGCTTTGCCAATGTTGAGGTGACTGTTGAGTTATTAAGAAACATATGACCAATTAAACAGATTAAACAATATGAATATCAAAGAAACACATATCATTTCACTCCACTGGAGCTTTTTGTTCTTACCTTGTGCACTGTAAACAGAATGTTCCCATAGCAGTAGGCCATGACCCCCACAGGAACGAAGAAGCAGGCAAGGAGAAAGAAAATGATGAAGGAGGCATCATTGGGGTCTTTAGAGGCCCAGTCCAAAGAGCAGCCCAGTTGGTGGATCTCTAGTGTGTACCTGTTCCAGCCCAGGAGAGGAGCACCAGTCCATGCAAGTGAGTAGAGCCAGATATGTGTGATAGCTCTCCAGGCCCAGGGGAAGTCAATGACCTTGGCATGCACCACTCGAATGTAGCGTTCATATGCCAGGGCACATAAAGTCATGATGGACACGATACCTGAAAGTAACAAAGGAAGGTCAGAAGGGGTGAACTCATGAACAGCATTTATGGTGCTTTTGGTATGGATTAACATTGAAAAGTCTATACAGGCCCCTAACTAAAAAAATCTAGAGAAATTGAATTCAATCTCCTCACAAGCATTTTAAGAACATGTAACTGTATTCTTAGAAAATACAGCTAATCAAGACTCCACTGTCATCGCCATTGTTTGGAAAGTCTATTCTAAGAACTAGCTAAGAACCCTGCATTGTATGCTGCACTGGGTCCCAGTAATCCATCCATAAATCTAATGACCTATAAAACAACAAAATTGTTGGTCCCCAAAATTGACGCACATCTTATACTTGCAACATGGCTTGCTTATTAAGGATCTATATTTACATCCAGATTTCTCTAGTCCTGTCTTGAGACAATATCAGATGTTAAATGCTGTGTATGCTAAAACTAGAAAGAATGGGTCTAAGCTTTCTAACTTGTGCCAGTGCTAAAAGACTAAGTGCAAATCCTTGTCTTCCATTAATGTAACCGTGACCCAAATCTAGGCCATTCACAGACAGTCTCTCTATCTCCTTCCATGACTATTACCATGATATGCTGGATTCTGTCTCCTACACAGCTCTTCAAGAACATCAACTGATCTGCAGAGGCAGATTTACAATGAAGACAGTGAGAGTTTCCTACAGTACATGCACCTTTTTACACTGACCTAATTACCCAGATATGTATAAATCGTATGTGGCCGAGACAGTAAACATGCTCTTTTACCAAATAGATCATTGTGTATGTATGGTTGGTTATTCTGCTAAACAGGAATCTATTTAGAACAAATTGTATTAATTAATGATTTCACTAGATCTTTATATAGAGGTATTTTTTTCCACTGGAATCAGACAGATTTGAAATAATTTTGCCTGTATATACACTTGCTTTACAGTTGT